>CM035408.1:7008863-7198863 GCA_020310875.1 Ceratopteris richardii | reverse complement strand
TGTACTTCGTGCACATCAGAATTTTGCATCCCGTCTTGTTGACTACCTTAGTTCTGCGATCCTTGTTATGAAAGAGGACCTTTCGTCTCAGCAACGTTAAATGACTGAGGCCCGATTTAATTCCCTTGGGAAGCACGACCGCGGGTTCCTGCTTGTCAAGCGTGATGTATGTCATGGCTTTGTAGTTTTTGAAGAGACGAATGAAACAGATACGAAAAGGTGGGTGGCCACGACAAGGGCAGAGGCAATGCGCTCGTCTTTGAATTGCAGCCTGCTGGAGATAGAGGAAGCAGGTACGATCAAGGGTTCGTAAAGGAAGAGCGGAATATGACAGAAACCTGGCGAGCGGTGATCGCAGTGGCAAAGAAAATCGATGCGTAGTTCTTCGGAGTGATGGAGATGGCAGTAACGGGAAGGGAAAAAGTATGCACAGAGAATGGAAGCGAAGAGATGGCAATCGCAGTGGCAGGAGAATGTTCGCTGCTTTCAACAGTTAGCAATCCAGGCAGTGAAGAGCTCGAGAACCAGATTTTGCGCAGAAAGATGGATTGGGACAAAATACTAAACGGATACTTGGGCCACACAGTGATTGCGTGCCATGGAATAGTGATTGCTGGCCGTCGAATGGCTGTCCAAGGGCTCTCATTTTAACAGAGACGCACATGTAGTCGATGTTTCCTGACGGCCGCTAGCGAGGTTCGTCGGACTTTCTCAATAACATCCTCGAAATCGAGGAGCATGAATTTTTATTGTAAGCGATCTCTTCCGTTGAAGAATTTTTGTTGAAACGAAAGTGAAACGTGGAAGAAGCTGAGGTTGCGCAAGGTGCGCTCTACCTGAAGTGGGTAAGTTCGACGAAAGCCTCATCTTCTTTATAGCTTGAATTCATTGAAAGAATCTTCTTTATAGCTTGAATTTTTTTTTAATATAAAGGAAGTTCGGCAATAGCCTACTCTCCCGGACTTGAATTAAATTAAGAAACAAAGGTACAATAGAAGGGGACTAGTGCCCACGGGACCCCCCAAATCCCACAAAGCAGGGGAAGCTTGATTGAATCCTAGGTTGCATTACAGAGAAGGTTAATCACCCTCTCATCGCCCTCATGCGGGACCCACTTGGGTTTGAGCTTGTTGTTGATCAAAAGGAGGACTTGATGGTGCCTGAAGGGGGGGGGATTTCTTACTGTTAACAATCCTTTTGCCAAGGAGGAATAGTGATTTCTCAATCGACCACTCCCTGGGGGGATCGCCGAAGTTGAGAGCACACCTCTCCCGCCAAATTTTCCACAGGACTTCCCCTCTGATGGCGTTCCAGAGTGTCGCAGAGCAGCCGATCGCTTCTCCCAAAAGGACTTGTTTCCAACTAAGCTGTTTTTGAAGTCTGATTTTCATTCCAACCGTCTGCCAGATTCTGTAGGAGTTGGGGCAAGTAAGGAAGATGTGTGGGACATCTTCGATAGCCCGGTGGCAGCGTTTGCACCAAGGAGGGATCCCACAAAGTTTGCTAGCCTTATGGTTGGTCCAAATTCCTCGATGAAGAATTTGCCATAAGAGGACAGACTTCTTAATCTCTATAAGGGGGTGCCAGATACCCATGAATTTCATGTCCCACCGAAGCCGCGTCCAAGACAGGCACCACTTCTTGTTGAGGTTGATCTGGTGGTCAGCCGTTTCTTTGATGTTCGGGATTTTGAGTAGGCTATTTCCATTGTGCCATTTGAGACCAAGCGAGTTCGGTGTGTCGTGTCCCATGAGAAGGCGAGTCTTGTGACGATCCCATGCGAGGCATCTGCTTTGCAAAGTGTTCCATTCTTCGTAGGAGATGTTTATGCGAGGGTCAATATCCTCGAAGTTGATCCAGCTGTTGGTGTCATGTTTCCAGAGGTGTTTCCATTTTTTGAATCCTTTGTTCCATAACTTCTTGGCATTTTGAATGTTCCACGACTCCACACTCCGGATGCCATGTATCGGAAACCAGATAGAGTCGTTTTGTCTGATTCCGGCCGCCCACTTCCAGTCCTCACTAATTCTTGTGAAGCTTTTGACTTTATTCCAGCCCTTCCAAAGGGAGCACACGAGATTGGAGCCTTTCGGGAAGACGGGGATCGGGGAGAATAGCAGGGTCATGATGTCAAGATTCTTCCAGCTCGGGAACCCCATGAGGGCCAACTCATTCTTGTTTCTGAAGATCAGCTTGGCCCACGAGGCCTCCCTATTGCACCAAGCCTTAATCATCCATTTGGCTGCCAGTTTGTTAGCCATACACCCAATGTCCAGGATACCAAGCCCCCCGCTATCTCTAGGGCTAGTGCAGATGGCCCATTTGATTTTAGGCACCCCCCTTCTGTTATGATCGCCCGTCCAAAGAAAGTTTCTACAAATACTATTCAGTTTGGACAGGCCTTGCTCATTCGGTCTCCAACAAGAAAGGAAATAGATGGTAGAAGAGAGGAGGAACGTGTTGATAACCATCGCACGCCCAGCGAGATTGATTTGCATACCTCTCCAATAGTTAAGCTTGTTTTCGAGTTTGGCCAGCACCCAGTTCCATCGCTGCTCCATAGAGACGCCAAACCCCAAGGGGATTCCAAGAAGTCGAAAGATTTGGCCCTGCGGAATGATTTGACAGGCATGATCAATGAGAAGGCCAGGATGATGTCCCACAATAGCCCTAAAGGCGGTCTTAGAGTGGTTGATTTTGGATCCAGAGGCATCACAAAAGGTAGCAAGACACCTCCAGAAAGTCTCGAGGCTGGTATTATCATTGTGAACGAACGCGTTCATATCATCGGCAAAAAGTCTCATGATGATTTGACTGTGGTCTGTGGTCGTGAGGCAGCCAGAGGCCTTTGATATTGCCAGCCTCCACATGATGTGCCACAAATCTGCTCAGCCCCTCAGTGGCGATGGCAAAAAGAAGGGGGGCCAGAGGGCACCCTTGTCTAATAGATCTTCTAAGATGGATCGCCTTCGAAAGTTTGCCGTTAACGTTAATTTGGGTCGTTGCGTTTCCGAGAAGGGTCGCGATCATCTTGGTGAATTTTTGACTACATCCGAGATCTTGGAGCGACTGCAGAATATAGTCCCATTCTAGCCTGTCGTAGGCTTTGTCAAAGTCGATCTTGAGGAAAACCACATCTTGATTAGACTCATCTTTATAGCTTGAATTGAGTGAAAGAAAAAGTGTACATATAAATGAGTGCACGGTTCATTGTCAATCATGTGGGTGTCTCGTTCAAGGGAGATAAAGTAAACAATTTGATGAGTGCAAGGAAGGTGAGTTCGGCAACACAGAAGATGGCAAAATCCAAAGGAAACAATGACACAGCTTGGCAGGGATTGATACCTCTGCAAAAGCTTGGCTTCTTGACTGACGGAATTTGTGGAGCAAGACAATGTTACGACGCTCAACACAGCAAGTCGTTGCACGACCATCAAGGTGATGGAGGTGGAGCTATGGCCTTGTCTTCCTGAACCTTGAATGTGTCGATCAAGACTTTTATTTCTTGCTTGTGTGAATCTTGAATCTCCATTCTCTTGAGCAGCTACTACTTAGCAATTGGGGAACCTGGGAGTGATAGTCTCAGATCTAGGCATGCCGTTTATGAAGACATCATGGTTGGACGTATTTGTCTTGGTCATCAGGGAATAAGACCCAAAACTCTCGTCTCATTGGATCCTCATAAACTTTCATATTTGGAACTTTTGAGGACTGAAGTATGAGGAAGGACGCAATCAATCTACATACAAGAGCAAGGGTCCAAAACACTTCCTTATTCTCTACAAAGTAATAAAAATGAGCAGTACAAGAATCCAACAAAAGCTTAGTCAACAACAAGGTTCTTGCCGAGAATGTTGTCATTGGACCCTAATGAATTGGGATGCAATCTTGTGTTCTTACCATAAAGTGCTCATTGGTGACAAATGGAACTATGTGACAAATGGAACTTTCTTAGAAGATTCTTCGTTGTCATATGAATACCTTGGTATACACTTTCTCTTGGGCATCTCAATATGGACAATCCTTTCCTTGACGTTGTAATTCTTGAGGTCTTACGGAACTTCAAACACCGATTCGTTCTCTTCGCCCTTTGAAACTAAATGCTTTTGATTTGTCTTTCTCTACACCATAGATCTTCTTATAATAGGTTATTGACTTAGGTGTTTCTCTCAATTTAGAAAAATTAAAACTTATTCAAATAGTCTTTGTTTCACTCATGGGGTGTGCCTACTACATGCGTAAGCTCTCTAGTTAATTTTCTCCAAGTTCATAATTTCTTTTGTCTCCTTAAGGTTTCCTTCTTTTCCTTGAGATCTTCATAGATGGATACTCTGAGGATTCTTGAGTCTACAATCTCTTCTTCATCAATCACTATGTGCACCATGAAAAGGTCATATCCTTCTTCATCTTGACATAGAGTCAATGTTGGTTCATTCATTGCCGCATCCAAAGTGGCAAGGATTTGAGACCAATCATAAGGTTCAATGTCCTTGTCAGTAAATTGCATAGTTATGTAGGAGGATTTTTCAATTCTTCTATAAAAGCTACACTCATCCCACTTTAGCTCTTTAGTCCTTCTCCTCTCAGCATCTATTCATTGAGCAACATGGAACATCCAAAAGTGAGCATCCTCATGCTTCCAATCTTCACCCTCTACTTTTGACTCACTTGAGCTCTTACTTTTAGAAAATTTTTTACCATTTTGATGGATGACCCTCCATTGCAGTGGTAGCACATCTTTGTAGGAATTAGATATCAAATTCATTTATGTTGATGTGCCTTGGTATCATAAGTATACTACATTTCCAGCTGAATCTTGCACTACTTCTGGTCAGTGCAAGAGAGCTCTACCTAATAATAGCTCATAGATGCTTTCCTTTGGAAAATTGCAAATGGTGAGAGTATGATAGAGCTCTACACCACATGTACTTAGTGTATTACTCTCTAGAATTTCTAATGGCTTCTCCATATGTCCATCTACTAGTTAACGTTTCATATGAGTAGTCCTCAATGTTGGTTTATCCCATTTGATCCATAAGGAGTAAGTAGCCACAAAAAAACCCCTATCACTAAAGCAATGATTGCTTTGTTGGTGATGCTTGAAGTATTTCAATGGCGATGCACCACAGTGCGCTCTCTTTCTTGAGAGCTTCACGATGATATCCTCGGAGTAGAAAACTAAGCCTAGGGCCACACACAGTACTACGCACAAAGGCTGCAGAATATGCAGCAAAACACAGTACATAGAGAGCACAAAGACCGACTTCTTAGGTATTACAAATACCGTTGAACTTACCGTCTGTGGCTGACCAGGCCACTATATGTTTTATTAAAGAACATATACAAAGAATTGTCGAGTGGCCATTTGGCCTTTCACATGGACACTAATGGTAATGATCTCATAGTAAAGGCCAATATGGCCAAAGTTTAGGTATGCATTCTCAACAATAAAGTCTGATAATTGATAATATAAGATGCTTATTGGACGAGTATGATAGGAAGTTTCATCATCTGATAGATGTGGGGCATCGTTTGAATGGCCACCAAGTAAGCATAATGAGCATGTAGCTCGATTTCCCCAAGTGGGAAAAGGTTGAGGACTATCAAATACTAAATATCCTAGATGCGAGACATTGTCCACTCACCGTGGAGCATCCACGGGTATAGGAGTTATAGGCACCTCTCGCGAAGGGGGAATAGGGATAGGGTTTATTTATAGGTGAGGTATTTCTCGTGAAGAAAAATTCAAAGGAATTGTGACCTCGAGAGATTCCAAAGGAATCAAAGTAGAAGGCTGGTTGGTGGAAATTATATTTGGGTTATCAACAGGGATCTTGGATTTTCCTAATAAAGCACCTTCATCAAACACCATTGCATGGCTAAAAAAGAAATGATGTGACTCCGGGTTATAGAGCCGATAACCTTTTACTCCAAAGGGTTCATCATAGCCAACAAATAAAGCACGCATGTAATGGTCAACAAGTTTATTTCTATGAGCGATAAGCACCTAAGTTTGAGTGTTTGTACTAGATCTGTATAGTCACACAGTGAGGTCTTAGACCTAGCTACATGAAAGGTGGCACCGGAATCAAGAATCCACGTGTCCGTTGATAGATTGGATTCTTGAGTAGATGCGAGAGAGTCTTCTTCGAGTCGTACACTCATTAATAAGTAGAGTTGTTCTTCCAATCAACTCAAGCTAAGGCCGCTGCCTCTTAAGGCAGGGGTGAGGGTTCAACCCCCGTTGGCTACATGTAAGGGACACATTAACTTGGAATGATATGTCTTGTGGTTGTGCTCTTGTTCTGCCCCGCAGTAGTTGAGACCGCAGTTTAACCCAGCTTTGTAAACCCCTATTCTTGTGGGATAAGGGCTCCCATGGGTACTATGCCCTTTCTTGTATAGTGGCAATTTCAAAGTTAAGGGCTCCCATGGGTACTATGCCCTTTCTTGTACAGTTGCAATTTCAAAGTTAAACTTGACGAGAGTAGGCCTCACTCGAACCTCCATTAAGAAAAAAAACTCAAGGTAAGGAGATTAGTATTCTGTCAAACTTCCTTAAAAAAAAAAACCAAGTGCAAGTTCACTCAAGGGCCTCAAAGTTAAGGGCTCCCATGGGTACTATGCCCTTTCTTGTACAGTTGCAATTTCAAAGTTAAACCTCACGAGAGTAGGCCTCACCCGAACCTCCATTAAAAAAAAACTCAAGCTAAGGAGATTAGTATTCTGTCGAACTTCCTTAAAAAGAAAAACCAAGTGCAAGTTCACTCAAGGGCCTCAGGTGCAACTCCAACCACGTTCCATTTTCATTTCAACTAAAATTCTCCAATGGAGGAGATCGCTTACAATAAAAAAAAATAATGCTCCTCAATTTTGAGGATGTCATTGAACATCGGACTTCTATGAAATGATGATTGTGAGAAAGTCTAACGACCCTGCCCACAATGTTGATTGTGAGAAAGTTTGTAAGGCCCTCAAGTCCATGTGCTTCTCTGTTAGAATGAGAGCCCATGTGCTTCTCTGTTAAAATGAGAGCCCATTCGATGGCACACAATCACTATTCCATGGACCTCTAGATCCCAGAGAAGGAGGCAAGCCTCCATCTACCCTCCCCCATTAACCTTCTATGGGGAAACTGCATGGTGCCACGAGGCCTTTATTTTCACCTTGAATGGCAACTCAATTGCCTGGAAGTTTATGCCCTACCTAATCTAGTGGCTAGGCTCACAAAGATCATATATTACCATCAACAGTTGCACATAGACCTCATCTAACTTGGAAGTTAGCGTTCTACAAATGTAGGGGTTCTTATAATAGCTTCTCCTCATAATGGGGGCCTTAGAAATTTGAGCACCATAGATTATTTGTTGTTACTTGAGGATGGAGTACCTCCTCAATGTCCACCCTCCGGTGAACTACCTCCTTGGTCCAATGCTAAGCTTTGGAAAGTGTCGATGAAGTTTCTCCTCCCAAGAACCTTGGTGAAGATGTCTGATCCATTTTCTTCAATAGGGCAATAACTTATCTCCACCATCACATCCTCAATGAGCTCACGCAGATAGTGATGGTGAATTTCTATGTGCTTGGTATGTGCATGGAAGACATGGTTCTTGGCAATGGCCATACAACTTTGGTTGTCGTACTTCAACCCTGTAGCCTCTTGTCCTTTTATTCCTATATGCCATAATAGGATCCTCCTCAACCATACTCCATCACATGCTACTTTTTAATCAACTTCAGTAGAAGATAATACCAGGAGAATCGGCGATGATGGTGGATACATGAAGAGAAGTCTAAAGATTTTCGTACAAAGATTTTGAACAAAACTCTAAAGAATGATCGTTTATCCTAACGTTTTCCTTCGGCTCATACGTTTGAAAGAACTTCGCATGTTCCTGAAGCAATTTCTTGTGCTTAGGTTTAAGGAGAATTTGGATACTTGGAAGGCAATTTGAATACATGAAGAGAATTCATATAGTTCGAGGTCGTTGCTCGTACGAAGCTTTTCAAGAAAACTCATTTTTCATGAATTTGATGTATCATCTATTCTGCACATCTCCGTGAATGCTCTCTTTGTGCTGTATATGTTGATCCTATTTTTTCGTGATGTTATATATTGATCCTATTTTTATGTGATTTCGTGTGTGTGTGTGTACACCCGCATGTGTTTTTGTGTGCACTGTGTTCTATAGGCTTGCATTGGGTAAGCAAAGAACAAAGTCATCTTTGGATCCTTGAGAGAGAGAGAGAGGGAGAGGGAGAGTTTTGAACTTTGAGAGACCAAGTTGTGAGTTAATTGTAAATAATTTGTGAGAGTTAGCAAGAGTGAATGAGAGTGAAGTGAAGGAAGAGTACGACTAACAAATATGTGCAACATGGAGATCCCCACGGTGGTGTCATATAATTCAAATTTATTCGTCGTGTAGAGTAGGTAGATGATTTGTAACCTAGTATGAGGCCTTTGGATTAACCCTCAAAGGATCTTCTCTATTATGGTTCCAAACTCCTTTGGATTGAGATCTTTGCAAGCCTTGATAGATTAGTGGATTAATTTATTAGAGAATTTTCAAAACAAGGAGTCAAGCATCACAGTCTTCTCTACTCCATAGCCTCAAACAATCAAGTTTGGAGACAATGAAGTTAGTCGTGAGACATTGTAGATAGTACATTTCTAGGTTTCCACCTTGCAAATTACCCTAAAGTTGGGAAAAGATGGTAACTTTGTTTATTGATGGCCTAACTAATAAAGAAATGCAGAAGTCAATTAGTGTCTATAAAATGATCATCTAGTGTGGAAAAATGCAAAAAGCAGTGTATTTATCTTGAAGACAATATGGAGTTGGAAAAAGAGTCTCCAAAGAAAAGCACTAATGTTAGTGTTTTAAGAAATCGAATCTCCCCACGAGGTTGGAAGACATAAAGAGAGGTGTAATTAAAGTAGATGCTAACAATATTTTAGTGATGATAATTCGACTAGCTTTTGTCCAAGACAAACCAAGGGAGTAGATAGCCCAGCCACAATGTAACACTTCTTAGTGGTGTGACATAGTACAGAAGATGAGTAACATACCACTAGAGATTGTTAGTACAACCATCAGAATATTTTTCAGCCTTGGGATGCTCAAAGAACACTAGTCTATCATAATCCACATTCGCACACATGTAACCAAAGTCAATACCACCAAGAAATGAATAGAAATCAATAGTATATTAAGCAAACACAAAGACCACATCAAAATAGGGAATTCTCATCTAGCCAAAGGAATCTTATTTTGCTTAAGGTTCACCTCCTCATTACAACTAATTTGAGCAAAATCCAACACAACCGTTTCTAGAAAAACAACATCCTCAACTAGATGCAGTCATTCAAATCAAGTACACAATGGAAAAAATCTCAAAGAGCATTAGTGCTCCTTGAATCTTCAACATATTTAGGGATCTATGAAGGCCCACATGACTATGGGTATGAGAATCGTAATGAGGAGAAACTAATTATAGTACAAGACACAATCCTTATTGGAATGAGGGCAAAATCACTTATGGTTACAATGAGCCAAGGTCCATAAGAGTGTGATTTTCTAATCCAACACTACCTATTAAAAATCATTCCGTTCCACTTCCTACACCTGTCCCCATGCACTCAGAATCTGAAATCACAAATCAAGCGACTAAGGACATAAATCCTTCTAGGTTGAGTATTAGTCATTCATCCTTAGAGAGAAAGGAAGGAGAGTATGCAACCATCCAATCACATATGCCCTCTCCAAAACCTAGGAAACTAGTCCAACCTAGTGAACTAGATGTCATTGCTAGATATCAAGAAGTGCCAAAAAGTAATATTACCTCGCCAAAAAAATGATGGGGATTTGGACTATAATATTTGCGATATGGTTGAGTCATGGACATAAAAAATATGGCAAGAATTTCATGTAGAAAAGTGGAAGAAGTGGTAGATCTACAAACCCCCCTACATAGTTGCAACTGAAACGCACAAGGTAGTAATTGACCTAGATGTCCAAACAATTAGACCAATTAGTAAGGAAATTTTTGAACGTGAAATGCAAGTCTTACTACCCCAACGAAAATCGGACTATATGAAGGCACTTTTAAGTGTAAAAAGATAGTACTTCCTCTTTCAAAGAAGAGTGATCAAAAGAGTTCCCAAGGAACTCCAGAGGATCTCAAGACGAAAACTATGAAGTGCATTGTCAAGGTAGAAGATCTTATCAAGATCAAACCTCACTAATGCATAACATTCCTAAACAAGCAAGTTTTAATCAAGGAAAGTAAATTTGGACTCTCAAGTCACACAAATACTCTTAGACAAGGTTGGTGAGTATGGTGATGGTGATGAAGGGAATACTTGTATTTCTATCACTTAGAATGGCATTGTTACTGTTAGTGTCCATGTGAAAGGTCAAATGGGCACTAGAAACGTCTTTGTATATGTTCTTTAATAAAACATATAGTGGCGTGGTCAGTTGTTGATATATTTAGGTAGTGATGTGTGTGACCACACTAGGACCACCGGGGCACTTTTTTCCCTCTTTAGGGGGGTTTTTTCCCCCGGCTTGTATATACGCCTATTGCCCTAATGGGCTACTTATCTTTGTACATTCTCTAGTAATACATTCAGTATTGTGTGTTGTGCTCCAAGCTTCTTCTTCTTCCTTGTGTTGTTTGCGTGCTTCCGCAGACTTTTAACTCCAACAATTGGTATCAGAGCAGGTTGTCCCTTCATCTAGGGCACCATCGACACTCCTTTGTTTGCAGTCTCAAAATTGCATGAATTTTGGTGAGCATACTCGGCTTGTTTCGGCCTCCAAACGCACTATCACAGTGCTTGTGCATGCTATTTTGTCTTTTTGTGCCAAAGGTATATACCAGTTTCTGTTCGCCAGTATAAGCGTCACGAAGTCTGCTACAGGTCTAGTGGAATTCGTCTGGGCAGTTCTGTTCAACTTTTTGAGATATAGTGAATTTTCTGCATCAAGGTATTTTAGTCATTGGCCATGGCTGAAAGTAGTGACGTATTCCGTATGTTGGCTGTTGAGGATAAGTTGGATGGTACCAACTACCCATTATGGGCTTATATGATGCGACATGTGTTGGTTGCAAAAGGATTGTGGAACATTGTACAGGGTGTCGAAAAACATCCTATCACACCTACAACTGTTACAACTACAGGTATTGAAGCTGATGCAGAAGGTGTCGAAGATGATGATATTCTGCATATTCCTGTTCGTGTTGCGGTTTTTGCTGCATCTAGTGTAGAGCAGATTTGCTAGCATGGCAGAGATGCCCATGCACATGCATTGATAGCTTTGTCTGTCAAACATGCCATTATTCCTCACATTCGCTCTTGCAGAACAACTAAGGATGCTTGGGATACACTTACCACATTGTACCAAGCTAGGAATGAGGCTCGTGTTGCTTACCTCCAAAAACAGTTGGAGAGTGAGCACATGAATGAAGGTGATTCTATGGACAGTTTCCTAACAAAGATCAAAGACTTGAAGGAATAATTGATTTCTACTGATGAGGTTATACCAGATAGCTCACTTATGCAGACCATTCTGAATGGTCTTCCTGATTCATATCAGAGCTTTGCTTCTACTCTTCGATTGATGATGAAAGGAAATCCAAATCCCTTATCATTTGAGGAGTTAGTCTCTGTTCTGTTGCAGGAAGATCAGTCTAGGCAGAACATGTCCATTATGCGAGTTACAGATCAAGCTTTCCTGGCTAGTCAGAAGGGCAAAGGAAAATGGAGCTCCTCAAGTAGTAAGCAGAAATCTGCTAATTCTGCATATTCGAAGAAGGAAGATAAAGATGAGAAGAAATCAGAAAAGCACAAATTGTTTTGTAAGTACTGTAAAGGGAATGATCATATCATAAAGAACTGTCCAAAACTTGCTTCTAAAGAGGCAAAGAAGAAAGAGGTTGGAATGGTTGTTGTAGAGGCCTCTACACCAAAAACAGAGTCTGCTAATCTTGTGCAGGAAGAAGAATGGGCATTTACTATTGTCTGCAGTTTTGACCCATCTTCTCATGAGCAGTGCATGTCTGCAGTAGACTCAGATGTTTGGTATTTTGACAGTGGGGCGACCAAACATATTACCTCACAGCACAATTTCTTCTCTTCACTCGAGCTTGCCTCTACAGGGAATATTGTTACATGCACCAACAACTCCTCTTATCCTGTTATGGGAGTTGGTAAGTGTAGAGGAGGTACTGGGGTATCCACTTTTATCAAAAGTAGAGAATAAAGATTAAACACATCCAGTACATCACCTACTCAAGGGAGGTTCTCTTTAGGGAAGTATACCCTTTAACATTTCTGTGAGCAGGCAAAGGTAAATAATAGCACAGAGTTGTACATACTCTAGGAATATTAATCAACAAATGACTACACAAGACCGTATATTTCTTGATTCGAATCAGATGATTACAAGGTTGGGCAGAGTGATGCTCAAATGTGCAAGCTTAGGGCTTAACATGCCACCTTAAAAGTGAATAACCTCAATGCAACAGAGTCTTCTCATCAACTTAAGGGGCCAATTATATGCAGACTAACTCAGAACAATACAAATGGTAAAGAATTTCTCAAGAGAATAGAACTTAACAACAACACTGACCCACAGAAAAGAAAAGAATCCAAGCCACTCTCTTACACTATAGTGCTCATAGCCCTCCACTGAGAAGCCTGCCCTCTGTATCCTCACTACAGAGTAGCTCCTACAATAGGCTTGAAACCACAAAGTGCAAGAGAGGACTTCTGCACGTACGTACGCGTATTCTGAACCACTGTATCTCTAAAAAAAATTGTACCCCCAGATAGCACAAATCCATTGTTTTTATAGGCCCCAATAGGCCAAGAGGGCCTTGCCGACTCCTCACGTTCACTGATCACGCGCCGGTTAAATGCCCAAAATTGGAGGGGTAGGTCAATTATTCCTTTGATTTGAATTAGATCCACCAAAATAGGTAGCCGCCGTGAATGGTTGGTGGCAAAATTTTTTTTTTCCACTTTCACTTTTTACCCTGCACACTTTTATCCCATACCCTCATTAGGATTGGTAACTAATAAATCATCTCCAACAATTTGAACTTGTTTGCCAATCTGTTCAGTGAGCTTGCTATAATTTTCCCAATTATCCTGGTCAAAGGGTCTTCGATCGACCCAATTGATAAAAGTCTTGTACAGGTTGATCAGCTCATTACCAGAAATCTTCTGACTCCCATCATTGTTCTCCTCTTTAAAGTTAAGGTCATATTTCTTCTTTTTTTCAACGAAGAACTCTGATGCTGCAACATCCATCCCTATGACAACCTTGCCAGTGTAACCAACTGTTTTCAATTGCCACCTTTAGAAGCTCCAGACCTTCCATGTTTTTCTGAATATGTGTAATTGTGTGTACATGTGTGTGATTGTGGGTGTGTGTGTATGTGAGTGCGTGTGTGTGTGTGTCGGTGTATGTGTGCATGCGTGGGTGGATATGTGTGAATGTGTGTGTGCATGTGTTTGTGTGTGTGAGTGTGAGTGTGCGCTTATATGTGTGTGAGTGTGTATGTGTGCATGTGAGGATGTGCATGTGTGTATGTGAAGGAGTATGTGTGTGTGGGAGTGCGTGCGGGAGTATGTGTGTGGGGTGTGAGCGTGTATGTGAGTGTGTGTGTAGGTGCGGGGGTGGTGTGAAGGTGAGGGGGCGGGGGTGTGTGAGGGGGTGGTTGGAGGCTGAGGGGGCGGGCTGTGGGGGTGGTTTGAGGAGGAGGGGGCGGGGGTGGCATGAGGGGGAGGGGGCAGAGGTGGGCTGCGGGGGTGATGTGAGGGGGAGAGGGCGGGGGTGGGCTACGGGGGTGGTGTGAGGGGGAGGGGGTGGTGTGAGGGGGAGTGGGTGGGGGTGGGTTGCGGGGGTGATGTGAGGGGGAGAGGGCGGGGGTGGGCTGCGGGGGTGATGTGAGGGGGAGAGGGCGGGGGTGGGCTGCGGGGGTGATGTGAGGGGGAAGGGGGCGGAGGTGGTGCGAGGGTGAGGGGGCGGGGGTGGGCTACGGGGGAGGGTGGCGGGGAGGGGATGGGCTGCGGGGGTGATGTGAGGGGGAGAGGGCGGGGGTGGGCTGCGGGGGTGATGTGAGGGGCAGGGGGCGGGGGTGGTGTGAGGGGGAGGGGGCGGGGGTGGGCTGCGGGGGTGGTCTGAGGGGGAGGGGGCGGGGGTGGCGTGAGGGGGAGGGGGCGGAGGTGGGCTGCGGGGGTGATGTGAGGGGGAGGGGGCGGGGGTGGGCTGCGGGGGTCATGTGAGGGGGAGGGGGCGGAGGTGGTGTGAGGGTGAGGGGACGAGGGTGGTGTGAGGGGGAGGGGGCGGGGGTGGGTTGCGGGAGGGGTCAGCGGGGGGGTCAGCGGGGGTGGCGGGGGGCTGTGGGAGGGGTCAGCGGGGGGTCAGCGGGGGTGGCGGGGGGCTGCGGGAGGGGTCAACGGGGGGGTCAGCGGGGGTGGCGGGGGGCTGCGGGAGGGGTCAGCGGGGGGGTCAGTGGGGGTGGCGGGGGAGGTGAGAGAAGGAGGGGAGGGGGAGAGAGAGAGAGAGAGAGAGAGAGAGAGAGAGAGAGAGAGAGAGAGAGAGAGAGAGAGAGAGAGAGAGAGAGAGAGAGAGAGAGAGAGAGAGAGAGAGAGAGAGAGAGAGAGAGAGAGAGAGAGGGAGGGAGGGAGGGAGGGAGGGAGGGAGGGAGAGGGAGGGAGAGGGAGAGGGAGAGAGAGAGAGAGAGAGAGAGAGAGAGAGAGAGAGAGAGAGAGAGAGAGAGAGAGAGAGAGAGAGAGAGAGAGAGAGAGAGAGAGAGAGAGAGGAGAGAGAGAGAGAGAGAGAGAGAGAGAGAGAGAGAGAGAGAGAGAAAAGAAAGAAGGGGAGGGGGTAGGCCGTGAGAGAGAGAGGAAGGGAGGACGGGAGAGAGAGAGAGAGAGAGAGAGAGAGAGAGAGAGAGAGAGAGAGAGAGAGAGAGAGAGAGAGAGAGAGAGAGAGAGAGAGAGAGAGAGAGAGAGAGAGAGAGAGAGAGAGAGAGAGAGAGAGAGAGAGAGAGAGAGAGAGAGAGAGAGAGAGAGAGAGAGAAGAAAGAAGGGGAGGGGGTAGGCCGTGAGAGAGAGAGAGAGAGAGAGAGAGAGAGAGAGAGAGAGAGAGAGAGAGAGAGAGAGAGAGAGAGAGAGAGAGAGAGAGAGAGAGAGAGAGAGAGAGAGAGAGAGAGAGAGAGAGAGAGAGAGAGAGAGAGAGAGAGAGAGAGAGAGAGAGAGAGAGAGAGAGAGAGAGAGAGAGAAGAAAGAAGGGGAGGGGGTAGGCCGTGAGAGAGAGAGAGAGAGAGAGAGAGAGAGAGAGAGAGAGAGAGAGAGAGAGAGAGAGAGAGAGAGAGAGAGAGAGAGAGAGAGAGAGAGAGAAGAAAGAGGGGGAGGGGGTAGGCCGTGAGAGAGAGAGGAAGGGAGGACGGGAGAGAGAGAGAGAGAGAGAGAGAGAGAGAGAGAGAGAGAGAGAGAGAGAGAGAGAGAGAGAGAGAGAGAGAGAGAGAGAGAGAGAGAGAGAGAGAGAGAGAGAGAGAGAGAGAGAGAGAGAGAGATAGAGAGAGAGAGAGAGAGAGAGAGAGAGAGAGAGAAAGAAAAAGAGAGAAGGAAGCATGAGATCGAATACCGCCATCATCAACAACAATTCAAATCCAATTCCAAAGGCCAATCACACCTTCAGAAGCCTTGCATGACATGAGCCCCCATGAAGAACAACCTGGTTGTAGGCTTTCGTCACTGATGCCATGAACTTGCCCCGAAAAAGAGAGAAAAATAGCACGACAGAGAGAGAAAGGAGGGGTACTACAGACCCCCACATCAGGATTTTGCACCGCCTCGGTGCAATTTCCTTCTCATCCGCTTATTGAATAAACGAAATAACTGCCCAAACTTGAATGACATGTGGTATGTACAGTGGTTGAAATCCTTCCAAGTCGAATTAGTTTAGATACTTCTTCACCCTGGAGATGTGGACCAGGGGAATCCTTTTACCGTGCAGATCTTCCAGATGCACTGCGCCATGTGGTAATACCTTGATAACCTTATATGGTCCTACCCATTTGGGTGCCAATTTAGTTTGAATTATTGGGACCTGATGCACTAAAACCATGGACCCTTCCTGAACTTCATTGGATCTCAGATACCTGTCATGCAATCTCTTGCGCTCTTCTTGTGTTACCTGAAGTTTCTGCATTGCCCCTTCTCTGTACTCTTCTAATGCCACCAATCTTTGAATGGGGGGTTCAATTCCAATGGTTTTGATTCCTATTTCCTTTCTGATAATGAACTCGAACGGTGCCAATGCCTCTTTCCCATAAACTAAACAAAATGGAGTCTCGCTTGTGGTTCCCCTCTTCGTGGTTCTGAAAGCCCAAATTGCACCGATCAGTGCTAGCGGCCAGGAGCTTTGATGATCGAAAGATAATTTGCGAAACAATCCAATCAAAATCTTATTGGAACTCTCGGCTTGGCCATTTGCCCTAGGGTAGTAGGCACAAGATTTTTTATGGAATATTTTGTACCTGTCAAATATAAATTGGAGCAATTGATTTACAAAATGTGTGCCCCTATCACTAGTAATTTCCAGTGGGCAACCAAATCTTGAGAAAATACGTTTATACATAAATTTAGCTACTGTTAAGGCCGTGCAGTCCATAGTAGCTTTAGCCTCTATCCATTTAGTGGCATAACATGTTGCCATCAAAATATACTTTTTACCTCCAGGTTGACCAGTTGGACTAATTGGTCCTATGAAATCAAGACCCCATCTTTCAAATGGGAGCCATCCTGTAGATATGACTAATGGTTGGAAATTCAATCTGGTTGGCGTGGGAGCACACCTCTGGCAGATGTGGCATTCTTTAGCAAACTTGATTGCATCCTTGAAAATATGAGGCCACCATAAACCTTTGTGGATGATTCTATGAGCCAATTCTTCCCCCTTTAGGTGTCCTTCATTGTGTGCAGCCTCTAGCAGAGGATTTACCTCTTCTGGATAGACACACCTTCTCAATATATCATCCCGACAGTATTTATATAAATTTCCATTTATAAGAGAATATGCTTTGGTTTTCAAAAGCAATATTCTTTTCCCCACAGGTATCAAGTGTTCTGGGATCTTTCCAGTAGTAAGAACATGAAGAATTTCATCATACCAACCAGTCCGAATTGCTACTAGAAAAAGATTGCTATCCATCGGTTCATCATTAATACCTGTTGCTTCTTCACTCATTGCCGTCCTGGACACTTGATCTGCCATGTAGTGCTCTTTTCCTGGCTTAATATGAATATCAAAATTAAATTCTTGAAATAGGAGTAACCATCTCCAAATCCTTCCAGCTACTCTAGGTTTGTTTATCAAATACTTCAAGGGCTGATGATTAGAGATAACAATGAAATGTACACCAAGGAGATAATGTCGAAACTTCTGAAGAGCAAATACGATAGCCAAACCTTCTCTTTCCGTTGTACTGTAATTTCTTTCAGCTTGGTTGAGTAGTCTGCTGGCATAAGAGATAGGTTTATCCACTTTGTGAGATGATGGTTGAGCTAGAACTGCACCAACAACATGAAGACTAGCATCTGTATGCACATGAAATTCCAATGACCAATTAGGAACACTTAAAAGTGGAGCAATACATAGCCTCAACTTTAGTTCACAAAATGCTTTGTCAGCTTCAACACTCCATGAGAAAGGGATCTTTTTACTGGTAAGCCTTGACAAGGGCTTAGCAATTTCTGAGTACATCCTAATGAATCTTCTGTGATACCCTGCATGGCCCAAAAAACTTTGCACTTCCTTTGGGCTTTGTGGAATTGGCATGGAAAGAATAGCTGTAACCTTTGCAGGGTCAACAGTTATACCTTCAGCAGATACTATGTGACCAAGAAGAGTACCCTTGGTGACCAAAAAGTGACATTTATCAGGATTCAATTTCAAACCTGTTTTGAGACATTGCTCAAAAATTTCTTTTAGATTTTCCAAATGGTCGTGGAAATCTTGAACTGCTTCTCTTTTATCTGTACCTGAAAATACTGAAAAGTCATCCATAAAAATGCGTAGAAAGGTTGTTAACCATTTGCCCAATATCAGATACATCGTTCTATTAAATGAAGCTGGTGCATTCTTCAAACCAAAAGCCATTCGAGTATAGACATAAGTGCCCCAGGGAGTGACAAAGGCTGTTTTGTCCCTATCATCGGGATGGATCACTATTTGATTGTAGCCACTAAAACCATCCAAGAAACTGTACAAAGTGTGACCAGCTACCTCTTCAAGTACTTGCTCTGTGAAGGGCTGAGGAAATCCATCTTGAATAGTCACTTTATTCAAAGCACAGATTGAGTCGATATGGCCTACTTCTTACAGGCGCAGCACCCTCAACTAAGGGTATCCGATGTAACCCAAGCTCTTCTGATATTCCTGTTAGATCTTTGTAGGACCATGCAAAGACACTTTTGTAAGTAAAAAGCAAGGAAGTTACCTTCTGTAGCAAAGGAGGATAATGCCACAACCAGGATGCCAAATGGACTACTTGAGGGTTCTCTTCATCCCCTAAATTTACTTCTTGAACCAATGTTTCAGGACTGGTCTTGCTTGAGAAATCATCTCCACTATATGCAGGAGTGGATTTTAATTTATATTCTGCAACATGTTCTTCCATCCATCCTTGAGGTATATCTGCAAAAGGAAGGTCTTCTCTGTTTTTAAGTTCATAACCTTCTACTGATTCTTTTATATGGGTTGCCTCTTCAAAGCTTGCATTTTCTTGTAATTGCTCATTCTCCAACACCTTGTGGTCTTCATTGCCCTTATCTGCAACTTCTTCCTCAATTTCATTGATCTCCACTGTGCAACACTCTGCACTTCCCATCATCCAATTTAACAATGTATCATCTTCGTGGGGTAGAGAGGGCATTACCTGAGTATCCACGATATATCCAGTGGTTTTTCCTGAGTCTAATCCTTCTTCCAAATGTAGTTGCAGTTGGCTGTTGGTGCTTGTTGAAATCCATAGTTTGTTCTTCCCCCAATCTTGCAAAGCTTTTGCTTGTCTCAGCCAAGGTCTCCCCAGGAGTAGAGGGTAAGAAGTCTCCTGTGGAAGTGCAATAACAACAAAATCCAACACAAAGTGGCAACCCTGTACTATCATCCGTACCTTTTCAATAATGCCAAGAGGCGCAACCCGATGTTGATCTGCTAGTGTAACTGTAAATGGTGCCATTTTGGTGGGGTTCAAATTCAGTTTCTTCATTGTGAGGCATCAAATTGATACCAGAGCCTCCATCTATGATCACACCTGTGAGAGCTTCATCCTTTATACAAACAGATAATCTTGAGCTTGGGTAGTCTGCTAAGGGTGCAGGGGGAAAATCAACCATGAAATCATCTATACTAGGTGATTGGACCAAGTGAGCAGAGTGTATAATCTTCAATAAGTCACTTCTTATTTTTGAATCCATCCTTATAAGTTCATATAAACTAACCTTGTGATGAATACCTTTCAAGACCTGCTCAATGTCTACCTTATGAACATCTTCTTTCAAACTTGTTGATTGGTCCCTCATAGTAGTAGCCATCTTTTCATAAGCTCCTTCAATTTCTACTTGGTCCTTCCATCCAGACTTCTTTTCTTCCTCTTTATCCTGAAATCCTTGTTGTTCCTCCTTATGAAATCCTTGTTGCTCCTCCCTATGGATTGCTGCTGCTTGTCTAGCTCTAGTCATCATGGGCATTGCAGAGGATGAAACAGCATAAGACTGAGTGGTTTTCCCTTCTTCATGTGGAGAGACTGCAATCATGTGGATTGGAGCAGGACGACCTCTTGGGCAATCTTTGTTATAATGATCCTTTGCCTCTGGAAAATGTTGACAAGGAGGTGCATCTTCTGGAAGAGAGCACCTATTTTGCATGTGGCCGTACTCACCACAACGATAGCACATCAAAGGTCTATTATAGCTAGGCTTTGCATGCCGATTCTCCTCTCTATTTGATGTATTTGAAGTACTAGCATAATATGAATCCAAATTTTGAGGGTTACCTCTCTGCTGTGTACCCTTGAGGTAGTAGCAATCCCTTGCTTCATGACCGTCCTTTCCACAAATTTGACAGCTTACCTTAATAGGGCAATTAGCATTGGAATGTCCATTGTTGTTACAGATTGTACACCAAATTTGTCTCCTTATATCTTGTGTGGTCTTCAAATCTTCTAACTCTCGGCGAAGTTGGGCTACTTCATCATCAGTGCGTCGCAGTGGTGGCAAGACCTTCTCTTCTTGTTGATTTTGTTGCATCTTCAATGCTTCCAGTTCCCTTCTCAGTTGCTCAATCGGATCCAGGTCTGCAGCATACTTTGGTTGTGTATCCCCTTCAAAATGTTGCCTTGCTTCTTCAATGCGTGATGCCGCTGCAACAAAATCATTGAGGGTCGCATCCAATCTAAGAGACTCACGAAGCTTCTGCTGAGATGACCTGGGCAGAGCCTTTTCAATCCACTTTTTAACCAAGAAGTCACTGGGAGCATGTGGTAGACGTGCAACAAGTGCTTTTGTTCTAGTGTGAAGTTCATGAAAAGATTCCTCTAGCCTTAGCTTCAAATTCTCTAGCTGATCTAGAGCTCTTTCCGAAGAATCACTTGGTCTGAATGTTTGTGAGAAAGCCGCCTTCAGAGCCTCCCAAGTAATAAAATGACCATCTGCATATTGACTATACCATTTATCTGCAAGACCCTCCAATGTGGATGGAAAAAGTGCCAACATTGCATCCTCTCTATTATGTAGACCTCGTCCACGGCATAAAGAGATGAATCTCCTCACATGATCATCAGCATCCTCATAAGCTTGTCCCTTGAAGGTAGGGAATTTGATGTTTAATGTGGAGAGTAAATGAGAGAGATCCTCCATTTGTACTGGTGTTTCTTCGGATGTATCTGAGGAGAAGTCTAGAGTTCTCCTATACCTCTCTTTTGACAATGGTGTCGCACCCAAATCAATAGATAAATTTAGGGAAGGCAGAGGGGAGGTAGACTCACTAGCCGTGGTTATTGCTAACTTGTTAAGGCTCCTCCGAACACGAAGAGACTCCTTATTTGCCCGTGTATGGGTCATGTACCTACTTGCAATTGTAATAGGGCAAAATACTTCTCACAAAAATGCAAAGGTCCCGCCGGGCGTGCAAAACTGTAGAGGAGGTACTGGGGTATCCACTTTTATCAAAAGTAGAGAATAAAGATTAAACACATTCAGTACGTCACCTACTCAAGGGAGGTTCTCTTTAGGGAAGTATACCCTTTAACATTTCTGTGAGCAGGCAGAGGTAAATAATAGCACAGAGTTGTACATACTCTAGGAATATTAATCAACAAATGACTACAGAAGACCGTATATTTCTTGATTCGAATCAGATGATTACAAGGTTGGGCAGAGTGATGCTCAAATGTGCAAGCTTAGGGCTTAACATGCTACCTTAAAAGTGAATAACCTCAATGCAACAGAGTCTTCTCATCAACTTAAGGGGCCAATTATATGCAGACTAACTCAGAACAATACAAATGGTAAAGAATTTCTCAAGAGAATAGAACTTAACAACAACACTGACCCACAGAAAAGAAAAGAATCCAAGCCACTCTCTTACACTATAGTGCTCATAGCCCTCCACTGAGAAGCCTACCCTCTGTATCCTCACTACAGAGTAGCTCCTACAATAGGCTTGAAACCACAAAGTGCAAGAGAGGACTTCTACACGTACGTACGCGTATTCTGAACCACTGTATCTTTAAAAAAAATTGTACCCCCAAATAGCACAAATCCATTGTTTTTATAGGCCCCAATAGGCCAAGAGGGCCTTGCCGACTCCTCACGTTAATTGATCACGCGCCGGTTAAATGCCCAAAATTGGAGGGGTAGGTCAATTATTCCTTTGATTTGAATTAGATCCACCAAAATAGGTAGCCGCCGTGAATGGTTGGTGGCAAAATGTTTTTTTTCCACTTTCACTTTTTACCCTGCACACTTTTATCCCATACCCTCATTAGGATTGGTAACTAATAAATCATCTCCAACAATTTGAACTTGTTTGCCAATCTGTTCAGTGAGCTTGCTATAATGTTCCCAATTATCCTGGTCAAAGGGTCTTCGATCGACCCAATTGATAAAAGTCTTGTACAGGTTGATCAGCTCATTACCAGAAATCTTCTGACTCCCATCATTGTTCTCCTCTTTAAAGTTAAGGTCATATTTCTTCTTTTTTTCAACAAAGAACTCTGATGCTGCAACATCCATCCCTATGACAACCTTGCCAGTGTAACCAGCTGTTTTCAATTGCCACCTTTAGAAGCTCCAAACCTTCCATGTTTTTTTGAATATGTGTAATTGTGTGTACATGTGTGTGATTGTGGGTGTCTGTGTGTATGTGAGTGCGTGTGTGTGTGTGTCGGTGTATGTGTGCATGCGTGGGTGGATATGTGTGAATGTGTGTGTGCATGTGTTTGTGTGTGTGAGTGTGAGTGTGCGCTTATATGTGTGTGAGTGTGTATGTGTGCATGTGAGGATGTGCATGTGTGTATGTGAAGGAGTATGTGTGTGTGGGAGTGCGTGCAAGAGTATGTGTGTGGGGTGTGAGCGTGTATGTGAGTGTGTGTGTATGTGCGGGGGTGGTGTGAAGGTGAGGGGGTGGGGGTGTGTGAGGGGGTGGTTGGAGGGTGAGGGGGCGGGCTGCGGGGGTGGTCTGAGGGGGAGGGGGCGGGGGTGGCGTAAGGGGGAGGGGGCGGAGGTGGGCTGCGGGGGTGATGTGAGGGGGAGAGGGCGGGGGTGGGCTGCGGGGGTGGTGTGAGGGGGAGGGGGCGGGGGTGGTGTGAGGGGGAGGGGGCGGGGGTGGGCTGCGGGGGTGATGTGAGGGGGAGAGGGCGGGGGTGGGCTGCGGGGGTGATGTGAGGGGGAGAGGGCGGGGGTGGGCTGTGGGGGTGATGTGAGGGGGAAGGGGGCGGAGGTGGTGTGACGGTGAGGGGGCGGGGGTGGACTGCGGGGGAGGGTGGCGGGGAGGGGATGGGCTGCGAGGGTGATGTGAGGGGGACGGGGCGGGGGTGGGCTGCGTGAGGGGTCAGTGGGGGGGTCAGCGGGGGTGGCGGGGGGCTGCGAGAGGCGTCAGCGGGGGGGTCAGCGGGGGTGGCGGGGGAGGTGAGAGAAGGAGGGGAGGGAGAGAGAGAGAGAGAGAGAGAGAGAGAGAGAGAGAGAGAGAGAGAGAGAGAGAGAGAGAGAGAGAGAGAGAGAGAGAGAGAGAGAGAGAGAGAGAGAGAGAGAGAGAGAGAGAGAGAGAGAGAGAGAGAGAGAGAGAGAGAGAGAGAGAGAGAGAAGAAAGAAGGGGAGGGGGTAGGCCGTGAGAGAGAGAGGAAGGGAGGACGGAGGAGAGAGAGAGAGAGAGAGAGAGAGAGAGAGAGAGAGAGAGAGAGAGAGAGAGAGAGAGAGAGAGAGAGAGAGAGAGAGAGAGAGAGAAAGAAAAAGAGAGAAGGAAGCATGAGATCGAATACCGCCATCATCAACAACAATTCAAATCCAATTCCAAAGGCCAATCACACCTTCAGAAGCCTTGCATGACATGAGCCCCCATGAAGAACAACCTGGTTGTAGGCTTTCGTCACTGATGCCATGAACTTGCTCCGAAAAAGAGAGAAAAATAGCACGACAGAGAGAGAGAAAGGAGGGGTACTACAGTAAGATCATTTTGACTACTGCTGATGGTAGTTCTTTCACTTTGTTAGATGCTTTATTTGTGCCAAGGATCAAGAAGATCCTGTTATCAGTTTCTGCATTAGCCAAGATTGGTTTGGTTGTGAAATTTGTTGATGACAGGTTTACAATTCATGATCTCTCAAATGGCGATGTGATTATTGCTTCTGGCATTTTATGTCATGGGCTGTATAAGCTCATAGACTATGAAAGATCTGTAAATTATTTGGCATGTGTAGTAAATGATTCTCAGGCTATGTCAGATGCAAAGCTTTGGCATGCACGCTTTGGCCATCTGAATTTTGCTAGTTTGCTATGCCTGTAGAAATTTGAAATGGTGTCCTCTTTGCCCAAACTTGAGGCACCTCGGAAACATGTTTGTGAAGGCTGTGTTTTGGGCAAAATGCAGTGTTCTTCCTTTTCAAAAGATGGTTCAGTTCGGGCTACGCAGAACTTGCAGCTTGTACATACTGATGTCTATGGTCCTATGCAGACACCTTCTTTTGGGAATTCTCTTTACTTCGTGACTTTCATCGATGATTTTTCCAGGCATGCATGGGTATATCCATGGAAGGCAAAGTCGGAAGTGTTCATGTGCTTCAAACAATTTTTGGTTTTGGCTGAAAATCTGTCAACATGTAAAATGGGCACCCTCCGTTCTGATCGAGGGGGGGAATATATGTCTTCTCATTTTAATGCATTTCTGGCTGAACGTGGGATAAAACACCAGTGTATAGTGCCATATACACCTCAACAGAATGGAGTTGGTGAACAAAAGAACAGGTCACTCATGGAGATGGTGAGGTGTATGGTCAAGAGTCAGGCTTTACCACATAGTTTCTGGCTTGAGGCTATCATGTGTGCAACATATGTACTGAACGGGTGTCCCACTAAAGCGCTGCAGTCTATCACTCCATATGAGGCTTAGCATGACCGCAAGCCATCAGTTGCTCATCTGCGTGTTTTTGGTTGTTTGGCATATGCATTAGTGCCTGAACAACATCGCAGAAAGTTGGATGATAAAGTAGTAAAATGTATTTTTGTTGGATACAGTTCTGAAAGTAAAGGCTATCATCTGTATCATCCACAAACTAAACGCATTCTGGTTAGCTGTGATGTTGTTTTTGTGGAAGATGCTATTCAGACATTGCTTTCATGTACTAAGGAGACATCTGTTAGCTCCAAAGACATGTATGATACTTTGTTGCCTCTTTTTACAGGTGGACAGTCTAGTGCTGGTCCCAATGGGGCAACTTCTCAGCCTTTGCAGGTTTCATGTGATGATGCGGATCATTCCATTTCTGATGCAGATTTATATGATGCACTAGTTGATGAGAGAGCTGATATTGAGCTGGCAAAAACTATGCCGAAATGGCTGGTGCAGAGTTTGTGTGACAGCAAATTAGATGCACCTTTGTCATATCGTACTCGTTCAGGCTCTCATAGTGCCTCTTTTGCATCAGATTGCTATGCTATGGCTGCATCTAGTCTCTGTGATGAGAATGAGCCTGTTTCGTTTGATAAAGCACAAAATTCAGAAAATTGGATGGCTGCTATGCAATCTGAATATGATGCAATAATGAAGAATGGTACTTGGTCTTAATGTGACTTGCCTCCTGGCAAGAAGGCCATTGGCACTAAGTGGGTATACAAGCTGAAGTGTAAACCTAATGGTACAGTTGATAGGTATAAGGCTAGGCTTGTTGCAAGGGGTTATGCACAGGAAAGAGGCATTGATTTTGATGAGATCTTTGCACCTACATGTCGTATGACTACTGTTCGGAGCATTTGTGCACTTGCAGCCCATCATGGATGGAATGTACATCAGTTGGACATTAAACCTGCATTTCTGAATGGTGACATGCATGAAGAAGTGTATGTTTTCCAGCCCCGTGGCTTTGTGTAGAAAGGGCATGAAAACCAGGTGTGCAGGTTAAAGAAGGTATTATATGGTTTAAAGCAAGCACCACGTGCTTGGTATGAGAAGATACATGCCTATCTGATTGCACATGGTTTTGAGAACAATCCAACTGAAAGCACCTTATATGGTAAGCATGCTAATGATGTGCTTTTGATCATTGTTGTCTATGTTGACGACATGCTACTCATTGGTCCTAGTGAGAAGTATATTGCTGATTTTAAGGCTGATTTGCATGCCTCATTTGAGATGTCTGATTTGGGGCATTTGCATCACTATTTGGGCATTCAGTTTATGCAAGTTGATGGTGGAATGGCTTTGTGTCAAACGAAATATATTGACACATTATTGTAGCGTTTTGGCCTTGAAGACTGTAGGCCTATTGCCACTCCTATGGAGACAGGTTTACGTTTGAGTCTTCATGATGCTGAAGATGGATTTGATGTTGTTCTCTATCAGGAGGCTGTTGGATGCTTGATTTACTTATGCATTACTTGGCCAGATATTCAGTTTGCTATGTCACAGATGAGCACGTTTATGCATTGCCTAGGAGTCAAACATTGGCAGGCAGTTAAGCGCATCTTTTGCTACTTGAGTGGTACTCAGCTACTTGGTTTGTTTTATCCCAAGGGGGGATCAGTACCGCCAAATTTGCATGCTTTTTCTAACTCTGATTGGGCTGGTTGCTATGACACTCATGTGTCCACTAGTGGCTTTTGCTTCATGCTTCGTAGCTCATGTATATCTTGGTTGAGCAAGAAGCAGCCTACTGTGGCCACTTCCAGTTGTGAGGCTAAGTATAGGGCAGCTTTCATAGCGGCTGTTGAGTGTGTTTGGCTCAGACGCCTTATGGCTGATTTGGGTGTTGGTCAGACTTCTGCCACCACCATCTTCACTGACAGTTAGAGCGCATTGGCAGTTGTGAGGAACCCTGTGTTCCATGCTCGCACTAAGCACATTGAGGTGCATTATCACTATGTCAAGGAGAGGTTCTCTGCTAGGGAGATCAGCTTGGCATATGTGCCCACGCAAGAGAACATTGTAGAGCTTTTCATGAAGGCTCTGCCTAGGGAGAAGTTTGAAGCTTTCCGCAAGGCTTTGGGCTTACTTCCTTTTGTGGAGTGATTTCCACATAGCTTAGCACTTCCTTATAGATGAGTGCCAACTCCTTGTTCACCGCATCACTCCTAGGGGGGATTTGTTGATATATTTAGGTAGTGATGTGTGTGAACACACTAGGACCCTCGAGGCACTTTTTCCCCTCTTTAGGAGGTTTTTCTCCCCCAGCTTGTATATATGCCTATTGCCCTAATGGAGTACTTATCTTTGTACATTCTCTAGTAATACATTCAGTATTGTGTGCCAAGCTTCTTCTTCTTCCTTGTGCTGATCGCGTGCTTCCACAGACGTCTAACTCCAACATCAGTCACAGAATGTAAGTTTGATCGCATTTGTAATACCTAAGAAGTCTGTCTTTGTGCTCTCTGTGTACTGTGTTTTTTTGTTTATTCTACAGCCTCTGTGTAGAGTACTGTGTGCGGCCCTAGGCGTTCAGTTTTCTACTCCGAGGATATCATCTTGAAGCTCTCGCAAAGGAGAGTGCAATGTGGTGCATCGCGATCGAAATCCTTCACTGGTATTAGAGCATTTCGAGGGAAAAACTTTTTTCCTTTTGTGTGAGTGAAGCGAGCAACCCCCCCTAGATTTGTCCCGGCTTTCTCCAAGGCTTACAACTAAGGCGGCAACCAAGGCATAGACCTTGGCATACCTTGTCATCTGAGTCACCAAACTCACCATTGGCGCCATTGGTTGCGCACAAGGGAGGACCTCAACGATCAAGGAAGATAGAGGTTCCCGGTACTTCTTGGGAGGTCACCCATCCCAGTACTGTTCCCCCCAAAGCTCGCTTAACCGTGGCAAACTCTTGCCACTAAGCTACAAATTTGTGGTGTTTGAAGAAGGGGAAACACTAAGGTTAACATTACCTTGAACATGTTTTGGTCCCTCAAAGCTTCATTCTTTGCTTTCAAGGGCTGTTTCTAAAGCATTTTTGGGATGTCTTTTGGAGCGATTTCGGAGTACTTTCGCACACAGTTCTCTTCATACAGGTCCAAGAACATCAAGAATAGTGTTCTTAGTAGTTCTCAAACAACAAGTATCAACGTTTGGTGCTCTCTTTTGAGCCACACTCATAAAACTACATGTTTCTCGAAAGGTTTCCTATTTTGGTGGGAGTAGTCGCTGCAAATTTATGCAGGTTTTTGGGCCTAAAACATCAGAGTTGACAAACACTCGTAGGCATTATTGGCTAGTTTTTGGGTTGTGCATCCAGCCTTTTAGTGTCATTTTACTGCATATATTGACCACATACACACCATGTACGCTTCTATGGATACCGCTTATGTACATCCATGTGGTCATTGATATAGCGGTTACGTTTTTGCATAAAGCCTTTTATGTTTGAAAAAGTGGGTCGTGGTGAGATTTTCTTAATTGGGAGACACCCAGATGTCGGGGTCTCTTCGGTGATGCAGGTGGAAGACTTACCCAACCTCACCTTCGGTTATGTATGATAGTTGTTGTTAGGTGCTCGATAAGCCTAGATGGCTTCTATTGGGTAAGTGATTATATGCAGTGGAGTGAGTGATTCACTATGCAGGTAAACATGTCAGTACTTAGAATTTTATGATATTTTGAGATTGGTCATATGCTCATTTTGCAGAGGATACTCTGGCAAAATTTTTCTAGATTTCTGGTTTAGTCAACCATATAGTGGTCGATTTACTCCTTGATACACTTATTCGTTGGTTTTTGGACTCTTCTAGCTCCATTATCATTCTATTCAGTTCTCCATCATCATGGCATCAGAGGTCTCAGGCACATCTCGTGGGTCACGATCTAGTGCCAGTGTTCCAAGGAGGAGCTATAACTTGCAGGGCAAAGACCATTTTGAGATCCGAAAAAATTGATGGCATAGTAAGAAAGGACATATGAAGAAAGACTATTATGCATTAAAGAATGCTAAAGGTAAAGGACATAATTTTGATGGGCCTGTTAAATAGTTACCTGCACCATCTACTTCGACTATGAAGATTGAAGAAATTAATGCTATTTATGATGATGTTGATGTGCTGACACTTGATAGTACTATGCCAACTGAGGTGCTTATGGCTGATTCTCTTTCCCACACGTGGCTACTAGATTCTGGTGCTTCTTTCCATGTGAGACCACACAGAGAATGGTTCTCTAATTATGTAGCAAAGTCTCTTGGTACCGTGAGACTTATTGACTCTTACTAGTGTGATGTTGTGGGGATTGGAGATGTGATTGTGGAGTTCATTGATGGTTCAAAATTTACTATGCATAATGTACGCCATGTACCTCAGTTATCATGCAATTTGATGTCAGTTGGTCAACTTGATGACCTTGGTTACAAGGTGGTCTTCTATGCTCAGCCCTTTCGTATATCAAAGGGCAATATGGTTATTGCAAAAGGAAGAAAAGTTGGCTCACTTTATCCTTTATTCGTATCACAGAAAGAACACTTGTTAGCTGTTACTGAACAGCCTATGGCTTATATTTGGCATGGTCATTAGGGCCATACATCTCGTAGTGGAAGGGAAAATCTTTCTCATTCTGGCTACTTACCTATGTTATCTTTCTCTTATTTTTCATTTTGAGAGCATTGTCCTAGTATTGCCCAAGGTTTGAAAGTGGCACAAGAGTTATATACATGGAAGCCACCATATTATGATCATCTTTGAATTTTTGGGTGTGAAGCATATGCTCATATATCCAAGAATCTTAGACAAAAGTTGGACCATAAGTCAAAGATATGCATTTTTCTTGGATGTGGTTGAGAAGGAGAATTTGGATATCGCTTATGGGATCTTGAAACACAATCAATGATCAGAAGTAGTGATGTCATTTTTAATGAGTCTAAAATGCATAAACAACCCATTAAGGAGGTAGAAGTGAGAAGAGTGGTGTTTCAGGATACTAGTCCTCAGGTTAGCATGCATAAAAATGCTGCACATAGGGATGTTCAAGAGAATGTCCATTCAGATGAGTCTGCACATGTTCCTCTTCAGCAACCATTGAGACGTTCTGCATGTGTCTCACATCCACCTCATAGATATGTTCCAAGTTTAGATTTTGTTATGCTAAGAGATGCTACTGATCCTTCTTGCTACAAAGAGGCTATGCAGGCACAGGATCATGTCAAGTGGGAGCATGCCATGAAGAGTGAGCTGGATTCTATTCACAAGAATGGTACTTGGGATTTAGTACCTTTGCCAAAGGGTAGGAAAGATTTACCATGTAAATGGGTACATAAGTTGAAATTAACATCAGATAGTGCTTCTCCAAAATATAAAGCATGACTTGTTGCAAAGGGTTTTAAGCAACAACATGGTCTTGATTTTGAGGAAATCATCTCTCCAGTGGTCAAGATGACTACTTTGCGCATGTTGCTTGGATTCGTTGCAATGGAGGACTTAGAGCTAGTCCAAATGGATGTGAAAACGACTTTCTTGCATGGGGATCTTACAGATGAGGCATATGGAACAACTAGAGGGTTATGTAGTTCTTGGCAAGGAAAGTCTAGTTTGTAAGCTCAAGAAGAGCTTGTATGGACCTAAACACTCTCCTAGACAATGGTACCAAAAGTTTGATGCTTTTATGAAGTCCCAAAGCTATTCTCGAAGCAATGAGGATCATTGTCTCTACACAAAGAGATGCTCAGATGGTAGGTTGATACTCTTCATACTTTATGTTGATGATATGTTGATTGCTGGGAAGTCCTCCTATGACTTGTCAATTCTCAAAAGGAAGTTGAGTCACACATTTGATATGAAGGATTTGGGGGATTTCAAACATATTCTTGGCATGCACATTACTCGTGATAGGAGTAAAAGATGCATATACTTGTCTCAAAGTGAGTACATATCCAAAGTACTTCACAGGTTCAATTTGCAGGGTGGCAAAGCATTGAGTACACCTTTACCCACATATGTGAAATTGAGAAAGGATGATTGCCCCAAATCAGATGAGGAAAAGGAATTCATGACCAAAATTCCCTATCAGTCTGCCATTGGTAGTCTCATGTATGCTATGGTAGCTACGAGACCAGACATTGCATTTGCAGTGGGTGTTGTGAGCAGATATATGGTCAATCCTGGAAAGAAACATTGGGAAGCGATCAAGATGATTTTGTGATATCTGGGTGGCACTAAGGACAAGTGTATATGCTTAGGTAGAGGGAAAGCATCCATTATTGGTTACAGAGATTCTCACTATGCTGGTTGTGTAGTCAATCGTAAGTCTACATCAGAGTACATTTTTCATTTCGTTGGAGGTGCTATCTCTTGGAGATCTCATCTTCAAGAATGTACAACTATTTCCACCACAAAAGCAAAGTATGTTGTAGCAAGTGAGGCATGTAAGGAAGCATTGTGGCTTTCTCGTCTTGCTTGTGATATAGGTTTACCTCAGCATGTACCTCGTTTGGTTAGTGACAGTCAGAGTGCCATTGCTTTGGCTAAGAATCAAGTCTACCATGCAAAGACCAAGCACATTGAGATGAGGTATCACTCCATTAGAGATTGCTTAGCCCCTGAGCGCATTATTCTTGAGAAGGTTCACACTCGAGATAATGCCACATATGCTTTGACTAAAGATCTACCACAGGATAGCTTTCGACAGTGCTGTCACTTGATGGGGGTTACTTGGTTCATGATCTTACACACTCACTTTTATACTGTGTAACATGCCCATCACGTGGGAGGTCTAGTTTGTATACTTACACTTGAGTATTCTTTATCATTCTTTATTTTCCTCTATAGTGAGCCTATTACGGTTAAACAAGCTCTCTCTAGTTTCGACTCCCTTGCTTGGAAAAAAGAAATGATGTAGAATATCAATCGTTAATTAAGAATGGCACATTGACTTTGGTTCCATTGCCTTGCACGAGGATACACACAAATCTATGGCTTTGATTATACTGAAACGTTTTCCCCTCTCATCCGGTTAACATCCATGCGTATTTTATTTGATGTCGCTGCCCTCCATGATTTAGAAATTAAGCACTTGGACATTCAGACCACATTTCCTAATGGTGATCCACCTCAAGAAATTTATATGAAACAACCTAAAGGTTGTGTTGTTGATCAAGCCAAACAAGAAATTGGTTCATTGTTCACTATTACTGAATCATCAAGCAGGGTATGGCTCAGATTTTATTCATTCATATGGGTATGATGATATCAAACCTATAACTATGCCCCTTGCTTTGAAAGTCAAACATTCCATGTATGCTTGACCTACTCCATCTCCCTCATCGAATTCTCCTCCTTCATTTCTTGAATTTTTTCCACCATTCATAGGCAAATTCCTTTACTTAGTTTCATGCACATGATTTGACTTGTGCTTCCCATCAACCATTTGTCAAGATACATGCATAATCTCACTTCACTCGTGCTTCACTCTTCCTAACTTTCACAAATTATTTACAATTAACTCAAAACTCATTCACAACTCAGTCTACGCACATGTGCAGAGTAGATGATACGTCAAATTCATGAAAATTGATTGAGATCCCTTCACCTCATTCATACATTAGACATCACCTCTCCCTAAGTAAATACTTTTCCAGTTTTCATCTTCAAGGATATCGTTTTAGATAGTTCACTTACAGACCATTATAACTTGTAGACAGTCTCCATAAAGCTAAGCACAAAAAGTTCCTCTCACCACCAGGTTGGCAAGGTCCATAGTTTCCTTCTCCATAGTAGAAGTCCATGGAAAAGCAAATGTTAGTGCGTGGATTACCAAGATTTGGTCATTTAAACTTTGAAAGAATTTGTGAAGCATGCGCATTTGGAAAACATCAACGTACGAAGTTTCCAAGAAGAGAAATGCACAGGAGGAGACCATTAGAGCTAAAACATAGTGATGTGGTTGAACCTGCTAGAACAAAATCAGTTGGTGGCTCACTATATTTTTTGACATTCATTGACGATTATAGCCGATATACATGGATTTACTTCCTAAAGCATAAGAGTGAAGTCTTTGAGTGCTTTGTGAGATTCAAAAATATCGTTAAAAAATGGTTGGGAATGTATATAAAATGCCTACGATCAGATTCAAGGGGAGAATATATCTCAAGAGAATTTAATCAATACCTAAGTGATCATGGAATCAGAAGACAATTATCTTGTAGATACATACCACAGCAAAATGGTGTTACAGAACCTAAAAATCGTGTGATTGAGGAAGTTGCTAGAGCCATGTTGAATGAAAAGAACATGCAGCCATATATGTTTTGGGCAGAAGCTTGTCACACGGTTGTGCATGTTATAAATAGAGCTCGCATAGGCATGGTTCATGATCTCACACCTTATGAGAGGCTATCGAAGCATAAGCCTAATGTTAGCTATTTACGAGTTTTTGGAAGTATTTGTTATGCGCATGTGCCTAGTCAGTTGAGACACAAGTTTGAGGCTAAATTTGAAATGTGCATATTTATAATCCTATTACAAAAGAATGTATAGTGAGTAGAGATGTTATATTCGATGAAAAAGCATCATGGTATGCACCCAAAGACATGGTTGTGATAGAGAACGATATGGATGATTCTATGCATAATGTTCATGATGAGCCAGGAACAAGTCGTAGGAATTTTAACCATGAAGAGAGTCAAGACTATGGTTCATATGAGTTTCCTACACCTGAAACATCTTGAAGTGAAAATGCAAAGGACTATGCAAGAAGAAAGAAGAAAGGAAAAGATACATACATGTCTAATTCAGATGTTGATAATGAGATAGTTACACCTAGCATGTTGAAAAATATGAAAGAGAAAAATGTTCCCTCACACGCAAGGAAAGAGACACATGAAGAAACACCTTTGAGACGATCTACAAGAGTAAAACATCCTATGGATAGATTGAATCTATACAATAAGTCTATGAAGCTTCATTATGCATACATGACTGAGAGAATTAAGCATGAAGAACCAAAGAAATTTCATGATGCGTCACAAAGTGAAGATTGGTGTAAAGCAATGGATGATGAGATGAATGCATTGAAGAAGAATGATACATGGGAATTAGTGAAATTACCATCGAATAAGAAAGCTATTGGATGTAAATGGGTATATAAAGTGAAGTGCAAAAGTGATGGTTCATTGAAAAGATTTAAAGCATGTCTAGTTGCAAAAGGATATGCGCAAGTATATGGATTGGATTATGATGAAACATTTAGTCCAGTTGTAAAAATGACAATGGTAAGAAGCGTGATTGCATGGGCTGCTATGAACAATTGGAAATTGTATCAAATGGATGTTAAAAATGCATTTTTGAATGGCAAATTACATGAGGAAGTCTATGTGCAGCAACCAGAAGGTTATGTGCATCCAAAATATCCTGACTATGTATGCAAGTTAAAGAAAGCGCTTTATGGTTTGAAACAAGCTCCAAGAGCATGGTGTGAACGATTCACTAAGAAGTTGGTGGATCTAATATTCATGCAATCGAAGGCTCATTATTCACTGTTTGTATGGAATCAAGGAAGGGAAACGATTCTATTAGTGATCTATGTTGATGATTTGATCATTATTGGCAATGATGACAAGAGGATTGATGACGTGAAAAGGCAATTAAAATCTGAATTTTTGATGTCAGATTTGGGAGACCTAAAATACTTTTTGGGAATTGAAGTAATTTCAATGAAAGAGAGAATTTGGAGTATACAACGCAATTATATGCTCAAAATGCTTGAGAGATTTGAAATGAGTGCTTGCAAACCTGTTGACACGCCACTTGATGCTAATGTTGAGCTTATGGATGATGGAAAGTACTTGCATGATGCCAATATGTATAGAAAGATGGTTACAAGTTTGATTTCTGTAACAAAGACAAGACTGGATTTGAGTTTTGCAGTTGGTTTGGTGAGTCATTTTATGCATAAACCATGTAGAGTGCACTTGGATGCATTGCGACGCATATTGCGATATGTGAACGGAACATGTAATTTTGGTTTGTTTTATGAGAGAAAAGTTCAGCCATGTATATATGCATACACAGATGGTGATTGGGCAGGAAATGTCATGGATCGAAGGTCAACGAGTGGATTTTGATTTTCGCTTGGAAGTGCAATCATTTCTTGGAGTAGCAAGAAGCAACCAACTGTCGCTTTGTCAAGTACCGAAGCTGAATATAGAGGCATTAAACAAGCCGTTTGTGAAGCAACATGGATTAAGTACCTACTCGAAGACATGGGAGTCTACATCGACGGAAAGGTGGTCATCTATTGTGACAATGTGAACAACATTATGCTATCAAAGAATCTAGTTTATCATGCGAGATCGAAGCACATCGAAGTTCATTATTACTTTGTTCGTGAGAAGGTCATCAAAGGAGAAGTGAAGCTGATCCACATCAGCACTGGAGAACACATGGCAGATATCTTCACCAAAGCTCTTTCGAAAGAAAAGTTCATCTACTTTAGAGAGGCTTTAGGAGTTAGAAGGCTTTAGTTTGTATTTAGATTTCATTTCACATTATTTCATTGTGTATGGACATATGTATTTCTTTCATTTTGTAATCAAGCTCATTCTGAGCTTGAGGGGGAGATTTGATGACGTGGCATCTCACTATGTAAAAACAAAAAACTATGTTTGTAATAGAATACCACTGCCCTGAGCGATAGTTGCTGCCACGATGAATCTCTCTGTCACGGTCTCTATCGTCGAGTCTAATTGTCGTTGTGTAACTATGTGTATTTAATTGCCATAGCTGCGCCTCGTTCATAGTTTCCTTCTCCATAGTAGAGCTATGACCCAAAGGAAAACATGCGAACTTCTTTCAAACATATGACCCAAAGGAAGACATTAGCATAGACGATCATTCTTTCAAACCATATGGCCCAAAGGAAAACATTTGGATAAACGATCATTATTTAGAGTTTTCTTGAAAATCTTTGTACGAACAACGACACCGAGCTATATGAGATCTCCATGTACTCAAATTGCCTTCGAAGTATTGAATGAACAAGGTGTTTCCCCATCTAATGGCTTTTCAGAGCAATCGCTTTCTCTCTATGTCTACCATATTCCAAGTAATCGCTTTCTGTCCAAATCTACCATATTCCAAGTAGACTTAGACATCTCTTCAGAGCAATCGCTTTCTCTCTATGTCTACCATATGCTGACAGCATTTAGATCTATGAAAATGCCATCCATTTTCAGCGCGAGTCTCAATAATAGTTGGGTTATGATTTTTTTTCCATGAACATTCCTGAAAATGGGAAAATAATTATAAGGAACTTGTTCTATATCTAATAATAACATATAATTATCTTAATCTAATAATAACATATAATTATCTTAATCTAATAATAACATATAATTATCTTAAGTAAGCAGGATCTCATTATATAAACCATTGTGTAGCGGATCATACATAAATTTGCGCTTTGATTTGTATCACCGAATATAGTGATGATGTGTCAAAAAAATGTAAAAACACGAATGGTTTTTAATGTAATCCACCGCCGTGAGCAAAAAGGCCGCCGCTGACGCGCGTTGTAGAAATCTCTGTCTTTCTCTCTCCGTCGATCTCTGTGTGTATGTAATCGCCATAGCTGCGCATCTTTCAAGTTGGTACCAGAGCATTTTATATCGTTTATGATTGTGCACATGATTAGATGGTCATAGCATATCTGGGCTATGAAATAGAATTGGGCTCCGAATCAGATTCCATGACATCTGTTGTCGTGGTTACGATAGCGATACGAGAAGATATGCTAGCGAACTACAAGGATAGCACGGATAATGAAGTACTTCTCTTCGATTCTGCATAATGAAGTACTTCTCATCGATTCTGCTTCATTAGATACCTCCATCAAATTCTTTCTGAGGGCCCTGCAAAGAATGCGATAAATCTAGTCGATGAGACACCTCGGTAGGGAGCAATGAAGTGATGCCGCCTATCATTGGATAACAAAGTACGGCGATGGACGCATCAAGAACACTTAAGCAGGATTCGGATCATAATCAGTTAGAGAAGCTAACAACCATGGCCACTTCTGAACGGTCAAGCGATCCTAAGTTCAAGCTTTGGATAATTTCCAGTTAAAAGTGAAGCTTTTAAGAAAGGGAATTCTGGAATTCAGAAATGGCCAGGTACACGTTTGATTTTTCGTTTTCCTTCGATTGCATGTGGCAGGCGACATCATGTATTCTCTTGCGGTTCCATAAATGGACACTAATCACACGCAGTGAGACGTGTATGATATTGCGGGTCCTTAATTGGACAACTCATGCACCTTGTGAGCTTTTATATTACCCTACTGAAAACCTTGAATTTAAACAAAAATTGAGAGATGTGGTAAGGTTTTTAACTCGGGTATTCTCATGCTTGGAGATACTCTAGTGATATAGGTGGAAGGCCAAAGAGAAGACAATCCAAAGACCTCGTGTACGGATCACGGGATGAATGCATGATTTTTAAGGCCTCCCATCAGAGATTATTTGCTTACATTACATGCTGTTATTGATGCTTTTACCTAGAGTTTGGGTTTTTGAAGTGGATTCACTATAGTTGACTTGGCTCATATACACTTTGTACAAAGGACTCTGTCGAAATTTTTTTCGGAGAGATGAAATTAATCATATAAGTGCATAGAGACGCAGGAAGAGCTTAGAACAAGAGGAAAACCATTGAGATTACTTGTGAACATTCAATTTTTGGTGCATATATCTAGAAATACAGTCAAAATGCTGTCGAATGTTTTCAAGGCTTCGCCATAAAATTGCCATTGCATAGAGAAGTGCTTAAATTGCAAGAATGGGTGATAACATTGTGCAAATAGGTGGTGATTAGTCAAATAAAGATAATTACCATATATAGTCAAATAGGATGGAAAATTTCTTGATGGGAAAAGGTCTTTGGGGATTAGTGAATGGAGAGGACGAGTGTCCTGAGTTGCGAGAGAACCCAAATATAAAACAACAAAAGGAATATAAAACATGGATAGAAAAATCTAGAAAGGTTCTCCATTGGATTTCAATATGTATATCAGAGAGCCTGATTCCACATATTATAAAGGCTAGCACAGCGAAGGAAGCTTGGGACATAATTCATAAGATATATAGTATATCTACCGAAGTTAGAAAAAATCATTTAAAGAAAACTTGCATAGCATATGGCATGAAAATAGATCCATAACGGATTATGTGGTCGAAATTAGAAAGCCACTGATGATTTAGCTTCCATAAATTGCATGGTCGCTGATGATGATATGGTTTTAGTTATGCTAAATGGTCTAGGACCGCAGTACAAGAGCTTAGATACTTCTATCTCAGTAAGAGGCACTATACCAGATTTTGACGAGCTAGTAGCTCTCTGCATGACAAAAAAAGTAAAACTTGGTTTGAATGCATCTGGAAGTGGTAATTTAAGAGATCATGCATTCTTTCAGCATAGAGGAAGAAGTTCTAGTCGTGGACGTTCATCTTCTAGAAATGCAAATACAGTGGATATGCCAAGAGATAGAGGAAGATCATACTCTAGAGGTAGAGGAAGATCACAGACACCTGGAAATTGTTACCATTGCGATAAGTACGGCTATTTTGAGAAAGATTGTTATTATAAGTAGAATAGTCAAAGAGGAAGAGGTAGAAGCCATTATGCGGCACATGGAAATTTCAGTGTTAAAAGTTCATGTAGAGACTATGGTAAAGATAATATATTTGCGATGGAGCATGTGTTGAATAGTATGTCAAAACTTGGAAATGATATGAACTGGTATATAGACTTTGGTTGCACGAATCACATGAAAAGCATTGGAAATTGGTTTGAGTCAAAAGAGGCTTTGAACACTAAAGAGTATATGGCAACTGGTGATGATACCTTACATGTGATTAAGGATATTGGGAATGTACCGCTAGTACAAAGAAATAGTGTTCGAAACACATTAAGTGATGTCTTACATATGCCTAGCATTACTAAGAACCTAGTTTTGATTGGTCAACTTACGGATTAAGACATGGAAGTTATTTTCAATAAACATGGCTATTTTATACATGATTTTAAGTACGAAAAAAGAGAAAAATTACTTGGTCACGAAAAGAAGATGGGTAGATTGTTCACGTTTGATATGGGTACACCCTTTTATGAGAACATGTATGCCAAGAATAGTGAATACTCAGATATAGCTGAATTATGGCATAAACGAACTGGTCATATCAGTTTGAGAAAATTAAAATCTATAGAAAAATAAATGTTAGTGTTTGGACTACCAAGATTTGGTCATCTAAACTTTAAAAGAATTTATGAAGCATGCACATTTGGAGAACATCAATGTATGAAGTCTCCAAGAAGAGAAATGCACAGGAGACCTCTAGAATTAATACATAGCGATGTGGTTTGATCTGCTAGAGCAAAATCAGTTGATGGCTCACTATATTTTTTGATATTCCTTGATGATTATAGTTGATATACATGGATTTACTTCCAGAAGCATAAGAGTAAAGTTTTTGAGTGTTTTGTGAGATTCAAAAAGATGGTCAAAAAATAGTTGGGAATGTATATAAAATGCCTACGATCAGATTCAGGAGGAGAATATATCTCAAGAGAATTTGATCAATACCTTAGTGATCATGAAATTAGAAGGCAATTATCTTATAGATACACACCACAGCAAAATGGTGTTGTAGAACCCAAAAATCATGTCATTGAGGAAGTTGCTAGAGCCATGTTGAATGAAAAAATATGCCAGATATATTTTGGGTAGAAGCTTGTCATACGGCTATGACTGTTATAATTAGAGCTTCCACAGGCATGGTTCATGATCTCACTCCTTATGAGAGGATATGGAAGCATACGCCCAATGTTAGCTATTTACGAGTTTTTGGAAGTATTTGTTATGCGCATGTGCCTAGTCAATTGAGACACAAGTTTGAGGCAAAATCTGAAAAGTACATATTTTGTTGCATACTCAGAAGAGAAGAAAGAATATCGATGTTATAATCTTGTTATAAAAGAATGTATAGTGAGTAGAGATGTTATATTCGATAAAAAAGCATCATGGTACACACCCAAAGACATGGCTGTGATAGAGAATGATATGGATGATTCTATGCATAATGTTCATGATGAGCTAGGAACAAGTCGTAGGAATTTTGACCATGAAGAAAGCCAAGACTATGGTTCGTATGAATTTCCTACACTTGAAACGTCATGGAGTGAAAATGCAAAGGACTATGCAAGGAGAAAGGAGAAAGAGAAAGATATGTATATGCTTGATTGAGATATTGAAGATGAGATAGTTACACCTGGCATGTTTAAAAATATGAAGGAGAAATATGTTCCTCCATACGCAAGGAAAGAGACACGATTAGGGTCAGATGAAGAAACACCTTTGAGACGATCTATGAGAGTAAAGCATTATGTGGATAGATTGAATCTATATAATAAGTCTATGAAGCTTCATTATGCATACATGACTGAAAGAATTAAGCATGAGGAACCAAAGAATTTTCATGATGCATCATAGTGAAGATTGGTGCAAAGCAATGGATAATGGTATGAATGCCTTGAAGAAAGTAATACATGGGATTTAGTGAAATTATCACCGAATAAGAAAGCTATTGGATATAAATGGGTATACAAAGTTAAGTACAAAAGTGATGGTTCATTGGAAAGATTTAAAGCGCGTATAGTTGCAAAAGGATATGCATAAGTATATGGATTGGATTATGATGAAACGTTTAGTCCAGTGGTTAAAATAACAACCGTGAGAAGCGTGATTGCATAGGCTGCTATGAACAATTGGAAATTGTATCAAATGGATGTTAAGAATGCATTTTTGAATGCAAAATTGCATGAGGAAGTCCATATGCAACAACCAGAAGGTTATGTGCATCCATAGTATTCTGACTATATATGCAAGTTAAAGAAAGCGCTTTATGGTTTGAAACAAGCTCCAAGAGCATGGTGTGAAGGAATTACTAAGAAGTTGTTGGATCTGAAATTTATGCAATCAAAGGCTGATTATTCACTATTTGTATGGAATCAAGGAAGCAAAATAATTCTATTAGTGATTTATGTTGATGATTTGATCGTTACTGGTAACGATGAGAAGAGGATTGCTGATTTAAAGAAGCAAATAAAATCTAAATTTTTGATGTCGGATTTGGGAGAGCTAAAATACTTTTTGAGAATTGAAGTAATTTCAATGAAAGAGGGAATTTAGATGATACAATGTAATTATATGCTAGAAATGCTTGAAAGATTTGGTATGTGTGCTTGCAAACCTGTTGATACGCCACTTGATGCTAATCTTAAGCTTATGGATGTTGGAAAGTACTTGCATGATGCCAATATGTATAGAAACAGTATGTGAAAGAAAAATATAATTTTAGCTTGTTTTATGACAGAAAAGTTCAGCCATGTATATATGCATAGACAGATGCGGATTAGGCAGGAAATGTAATGGATCGAAGATCAACGAGTGGATTTTCATTTTCATTTGGAAGTGCAATCATTTCATGGAGTAGCAAGAAGCAACGAGTTGTGGCTTTGTCAAGTACCGAAGCTGAATAGAGAGGCAATACACAAGCCGTTTGTGAAGCAACATGGATGAGGTACCTACTAGAAGACATGGGAGTCTACATCGACGGAAAGATGGCCATCTATTGTGACAATGTGAGTAGCATAATGCTATCAAAGAATCTAGTTTATCATGCGAGGTCGAAGCATATCAAAGTTCATTATCACTTTGTTTGTGAGAAGGTCATCGAAGGAGAAGTGGAGCTGATTCACATTAATACAGGAGAACAAGTGGCGGATATCTTCACCAAAATCTTCCCAAATCGACCACCATGAGCAAAAAGGCCGTCGCTGACACGCATTGTAGAAATCTTTGTCTTCCTCTCTCCATCGATCTCTGTGTATGTAATCGCCATAGCTGCGCACCTGTCATATAGTACATTCGGATTTGGAGTGTATTGCAATGTGAATTTTAACATGGCAATTCATATAAGATCTATAAATGGCTGTGTACATGATTAAGAACAACATTGAAGAGCTAACCTTAACTATTTGAGAAGGCAAATTCGGAGGTGCATATCACCATAAAGGAGATAGTGGTGAAGAAGGACAAGCATATACGCATCATTTAGATTCCAGAGAGGCAGAAGGAGGGGGCGATGATTCTATGCGGTTATAAATTCAGATCCAGAGGGAATGACTGCATACCTCTGAGAGGAGGAACAAACAATTTGAATCCTTCTATTGGATGCAATGATGTGTGATGGGATGAGGAGATGAGCACGACATTCTGCTCGGGCAACAGCACCGCAAGACGCTGATTTGGATCCACCAGCTTAGAACCCACCATCATCGATTCTCTTGGTCCTAAACTAGTAGATGGTCCCTCCCACACGTCTCTATACTTCGTGCCCATCACAATTTTTTTTTTTGTTTAAGGAAGTTCGGCCATGGCCTAATCTCCCATCACAATTTTGCATCCCGTCTTGTTGATTACCTTAGTTCTGTGATCCTTGTTATGAAAGAGGAGGACCTTTCGTCTCAGCAACGTTAAATGACTGAGACTGAGGCTCGATGTAATTTCCTTGGGAAGCACAACCGCGGGTTCCTGCTTGTCAATGGTGATGTACACAGTACAGAATTGCGCACGAAAACGTTACGACAAGGGCAGAAGCAATGCGCTCGTCTTTGAATTGGAGCCTGCTGGAGATAGAGGAAGCGGGTACGAAGAGCAAAATATGGCAGAAATCTGGCGAGCAGTATCGAGAAGGGAAATATGCACAGAGAATGAAAGCGGAGAGATGGCAAATTTCGCAGTGGCAGGAGAATGAAGAGTTAGCGATCTTGGTAATGAAGAACCCGACTCCCGAGAACCAGATTTGGATTTGGACGGCTGTGACAAATACTTGGGGCACACAGTGATTACGTGTCGTGGAATAGTGATCACGTGCCGTGGAATGACTCAGGACTCTCAGTTTAACAGAGACGCGAGCGGGCCTCTGCGGACTTTTTTTTTTTTTTTTAATGGAGGTTCAGCCGAAGCCTACTGTCCCGTGGGTGCTATGCCCATTCACTTGTACAGTTGTAATTTCTGCGGATTTTCTCGATGTTGAGGAGCATAATTTAAATTTTAATTTTGGTTGAGACGAAAGTGGAACGTGGATGAAGTTGGGATTACGCAAGTTGCGCTCGACGACCTTGAGTGAATGGCTTGAATTAAATGTACATATAAGTGTTGAGCCGGTGTCGCACTTGAAGGACATGTAAAACTTGGAATGATGTATCATGTGGCTTATGTGCCACCACATATTCTACGTCATGGTATTTGTGACCGTCGTTCAACCTAACTATGTAAACCTTTGTTCTTGTGGGATAAGGGGGTCCCATGGGTACTATGCCCTCCTTCGTACAATTGCAATTTCAAAGTTAAAGCCCGGGGGAAGTAGGCTTTGGCCGAACCTCCAGTAAAAAAAAAAATGTACATATAAATGAGTGTACGACTCGAAGGAGAGTCTCTCGACTATTCGAAGGAAAGTATGCAATTTGATTAGTGCAAGGAAGGCGAGTACGGCAATGCAGAAGATGGCAAAATCGACAGGGAGATAAAATAGGCAATTTGATGAGTGCAAGGAAGGTGAATTCGGCAACGCAGAAGATGGATTTGGCAAGATCGATAGGGAATAGCGACAATCTACATACAAGAGCAAGGATGCACTCAATCTACATACAAGAGGAAGGGTCCAAAACATTTCCTTATTCTCTATGGAGAAATATAGATCAGCAGTTTTAGAATCCATCGAAAGCTAAGTCGAGAATGTTGTTATTGGTCAAATGATTAGACCCTAATGAATTTGGATGGACTCTTGTGTTCTTACCACAAAGTGCTCATAAATGTCTACCCTCGTTTCTAGTCCTATGGGCCACTTGTTCTCAAGGTTGGGCTCTATTTATGGTCCTATAATAACTAATCAATCATGCTCTTATCCTTCCTTCCATGTTTCTTCTCTTCACTTTCTTTCTTCTCCCTTCCATTCATCTCCTTTTCTCTTCTTTCCCTTTGTCAATTCGCTCCACTCTTTCTCTTTATTAACCGTACTCTTCCTTCGCTTCACTCTCATTGACTCTTGCTGATTCTCACAAAGTATTTACAATTAACTCACAACTCGGTTTCTCAAACTCCCAAAAACTCTCTCTCTCTCTCTCTCTCAAGGATCCAAAGATGAATTTTCCCTTTGCTCACCCAGTACTATACAAGCCTATAGAACACAGTGCACACAAAAAGACGTGTGGTATACACACTCAAACACACACACACACACACAGACACACACGCACACGCGACATCACAGAAAAGTAGGATCAACATACAACATCACACAAAAATAGGATCAACATATGCACAAAGAGAACCCTCACGGACATGTGCAGAATAGATGATAGGTCAAATTCATGAAAAAAAAATTAGATCGTTTCATCTCATACATTAGACATCAGCTCTCCCGGAGTAAACAATATTTTTGATACTTCACTTAAAGGCTATTTTAACTTGTAGACTGTCTCCTTAAAGCTAAGCACAAAAAGGTCCATAGTTTCCTTTCTCATAGTAGAGCTTCAGGAACATCCCACGTTCTTTGAACGATACGACCCAAAAGAAAACATTAGTATAAGCGATCATTCTAACATTAGTTTCCGGCCCTTCTAATGTCTTTTCATCAGTCCTGGGACATAAGCTAACATATTGCAGGTAGACGTATTAGCATATTCCAAGTAGACGTATTAGCATCGTCCAAGTAGATGTATTACATATCGTCCATATGCTAACAGCATTCAGATTTATGAAATTGTCCCGATCGTTATAAATTTCAACATGTGGGTATCGCCGTAAAGGAGATAGTGGAGAAGAAGGACACGGATATATGCATCCTCGAGATTGCAGAGGCAGAATGAGGGGGCGATCCTATGCGGCTACAACTCCAGATCCGGAGGGAACGACTCCATACCTCTTAGAGGAGGAATGAACAATTGGAATCTCTCTATCGGATGAAATGATGTGTGGTGGGACAAGGAGACGAGCGTGACGCGCATTGCGACAGCCATTCTGTTCAAACAACAGCACTGCAAGACGCTAATTTGGATCCGCTTCAAGACGCTAATAGATGCTCCCTAAAGAAATAGATGGTCCCTCCCATGCATCTCTGTACTTCGTGCGCATCACAATTTTGCATCCCGTCTCGTTGACTACCTTAGTTCTGTGATCCTTGGGTGTGATGTATATCATGGTTTGTACTTTTTGAAGAGATGAATGAAGTAGACACGAAAAGATGGCGACGACAAGGGCAGAAGCAATGCGCTCGTGTTTCAATTGCAGCCTGCTTGAGATAGAGGAAGCAATAGTACGATCAAGGGTTTCTAAACGAAGAGCAAACTATGGCAGAAACCTTGGCGAGCGGTAATTGTGGCGAAGACAATCGATGCGTAGTTCTTCCGAGTGATGGAGATAGTAGTAACGAGAAGGGAAAAACTATGCACAGATAATGGGAAGCAGAGAGATGGCATTAATCGCTGTGGTATGAGAATGTTCGCTGCTTTCAACAATAAACGATCCACTCAATGAAAATGAAAGCGGAGAGATGGCAATCGGACTCGGAGGAGAATGTTCGCTGCTTTCAAGAGTAAGCAATGCAGGCAATGAAAATGGAAGCGGAGAGATGGCAATCATAGTGGGAGGAGAATGTAGGCCCACGACATAAAATGCCAGAAGCAGTAATGATGTTGCCATTTAACAAATCATGAACTGCACATCTGTCATCAACAAATTTCACAACCAAGCTAATCTTGGCTTTAAATGCACAAATTGATGAACTACCATTAGGAGTAGTAAAAATGATCTTACCAGCTCTCATAACAAGATACGAGGAAATGTTGGCACATGTAGCATTATTCCCTTTAGGGGCAGGCTCGAGTGAAGAGAAGAAACTGTGCTTCGAGGTAATATGTTTGGTCGCCTCACTATTAAAGTACCAAAGATCTGAGTCTACTACAAAACATGCACTCCTCATGAGACGATAGGTCAAAACTCCAAACAGTAGTAAATGCCCATTTTTCTTTCTACATAAGATTAGCAGACTCTATTTTTGGTGTAGAGGCCTCTACAATAACCATTCCGGCCACCTTCTTCTTTGCCTATTTAGTAGCCCATTTTGGACAGCTCTTGATGACATGATCTTTTGCTTTACAGTATTTGCAAAACAATTTTTTCTTTTTTTATTTCTTCTCATCTTTGTCTTCCTTCTTGCAGATTTCTACTTACTAGTAGAAGAGCTCCATTTACCTTTGCCCTTCTAACTAGCCTAGAAAGCTTGATCTGCAACACGCATAATAGACTTGTTCTGCCTAGACTAGTCTTCTTGCAAAAAAATAAGGACTAACTTCTCAAATTACAAGGCGTTTGGATTGCTTTTCATCATCAAACGAAGAATAAAAGCAAAACTCTGATATGAGTCAGGAAGACCATTCATAACAGTCTGCACAAGTGAGTTATCTACTATAACAACTTCATCAGTAGAAATCAATAATTCTTTCAAATCCTTGATCTTTGTGAGAAAACTATCCATAGAATCATCTTCATTCATGTGCTCACTCTCCAATTGTTTTCATAGGTAAGTAACACAGGCCTCATTCCTAGCTTGGTACAATGTGGTAAGTGTATGCCAAGCATCCTTAGTTGTTTTGCAAGAGAAAATATGAGGAATAATAGCACATTTGATAGACAAAGCTATCAATGCATGTGCCTGAGCATCTCTGCCATCCCAACAACTTTGCTCTGCAATAGGTGCAACAAAAACAACAACACAAACAAGAATCTATAGAATATCATCATCTTCGATACCATCTCCAATAGCTCTAGCACCTATATTCATAGGTATAACAGGACATTTTTCAACACCCTCCACAATATTCCATAGACCTTTTGTGACCAATACATGACGCATCATATAAGCCCCTAATGGGTAGTTGGGTACCATCCAACTTATTCTCGACAGCCAACATATGGAATACATCATTACTTTCAACCATGGCCAGTGAGTAAAATACCTGGAAACAGAGATCGCAATTCTAGCAACACACAATAAAGTTGTGCTTATCTCTGAAACACTCTGAGTATGCTTATCAAATTTTATGCGATTCTAAGACTACAATGAAAGAGGTGTAGACAACATCCTAGATGAAGTCAAGACCTACTCTGATACCAATTGTTGGAGTTAGACATCTGTAGAAGCACGTGAATAGCACAAGGAAGAAGAATAAGAAGCTTGGAGCATAACACAGAATGTTGAATGTAATACCACTAGAATGTACAAAGATAAGTAGCCCGTTGGAGCAGTAGGCATATATACAAGCGGGGGGGGGGAGGAATGGGGAGGAGGGGGATAGAAAACCTCCTAAAGAGGGAAAAAGGTTCCTCGACAGTTCTAGAGTGTTCACACACATCACTACCTAAATATATTAACGAATTCACATTCTGTGTGCATGGGGATAGGTGTAGGAAGTGGACCGGAATGCTCTTGAATAAGTAGTGTTGGATTAGCAAACCACACTCTTATGGACCTTGGCTCATTATAACCATAAGTAAGTCTACCCACATTCCAATAAGGATTGTGTCTTGTACTATAATCAATTTCTCTTCATTATGATTCCCATACCCATAGTCATGTGGGATTTCATAGCTCCCTAAATAAGTTGAAGATTCAACAAGCACTAATGCTCTTTGAAAGTTTTTCCATTATGTAATTGATTGGAATGACTTCATCTAGTTGAGGATATTGTTTTTCTAGAAATCGTTGTGTTGGATTTTGCTCAAATTAGATGCAATGAGGAGGTGATCCTTAAGCAAAATAAGATTCTTTTGGCTAGATGAGAATTCCCTATTCTACTGTGGTATTTGTGTTTTCTTATTATATATTGGTTTCTATTCATTTCTTGGTGGTATTGACTTTGTTTACATGTGTACGAATGTGTAGTATGATAGACTAGTGTTCTTTGAGCATCATGAGGCTGAAAAATAGTTTGATGGGTGTATTAACAATCTGTAGTGGTATGTTACTCATCTTCCATACTATGTCACACCACTGAGAAGTGTTACATTATAGTTGGGCTAGTCTACTCCTTTGTTTTGTGTTGGAAAAAAGCTAGTTGAATTATCATCACCACAATATTGCTAGCATCCGCTCTCATTATGCCTCTTTTTATGTCTTTCCAACCTCCAATAGAGATTGAAGTATTTAGTTGGCGATGCACCACAGAGCGCTCTCCTTCTTGAGAGCTCCACGATGATATCCTCAGAGTAAAAAACCAAGCTCCTAGGGCCCCACATGGTACTTCTCATACAGGCTATAGAATATGCAGAGAAACATAGTACACAAAGAGCATGAACATAGAATTCTCAAGTGTTACAATTGTAGTCGAACTTACAGTCTGTGGCTCACCATGCGAGTATATGATTTATTAAAGAACATATACAAAGAATTTTCCACTGGCCATTTGGCCTTGCATATGCACACTAATGATAACAATCTTCCACTAAAGGCAAATATGGCCAAATTAACTATGGGAAAGAAATAAAGAATGATAAAGAATACCTGAGTGTAAGTATACAAACTATAACTCCCACACGATGGGCATGTTACACAGTATATACGTAACTGTGTAAGATCATGAATCAAGTAACCGCCATCAAGTGACAATAGTGTTGAAAGCTATCCTGTGGTAGAGCTTTAGTCAAAGCATCTATGGCATTATATCGAGTGTGAACTTTCTCAAGAATAGATGTGCTCAGTGGCTTATCAATCTCTAATGAAGTGATACCTCACCTCAATGTGCTTGGTCTTTGCATGATAGACTAGATTCTTAGCCAAAGCAATGTTACTCTGACTGTCACTAAGGAAATGAGGTACATTCTGAGGTAAATCCATATCACAAGCAAGATGAGAAAGCCACAATGCTTGCTTACTTGCCTCACTTGCTACAACATACTCTGCTTCTGTGGTGGAAATAGTTGTATATTCTTGAAGATGAGATCTCCAAGAGATAGCATCTCCACCAAAATGAAAAATGTACCTTGATGTAGATTTATACATAACCAGCATAGTCAAAATCTATGTAACCAATAATGCATGCTTTCTATCTACCTTAGCATAGACACTTGTCCTTAGTGCCACTCAGATATCTCAAAATAATCTTGATCACTTCCCAATGTTTCTTGCATATGCTCACAACTCCCACTACAACTGGGTTATTCTCATGCTTGGATTTTTGAGGCCTCGCATGAGAGATTATTTGCTTACATTACATGTTGTTATTTATGCTTTTACGAAGAGTTTGGGTATTTGAAGTGGATTCACTATAGTTGACTTGGCTCATATACACTTTGAAAAAATGAGACTCTGCTAAAATGTTTTTCGGAGAGGTAAAATTAAGCATATAAGTGCATAGAGACGTAGGGAGTGCTTAGAACAAGAGGGAAACCATTGAGATTACTTGTGAACATTCAATTTTTGGTGCATATATCTAGAAATATAGTCAAAATGTTGTCGAATTTTTGCAAGGCCTCGCCATAAAATTGCCATTGCATAGAGAAGTGCTTAAATTGCAAGAATCGGTAATAACATTGTGCAAATAGTTGGTGATAAGCTGAATAAAGACAATTACCATATATGGTCGTATAGGATGGAAAATTTCTTGATGGGAAAAGGTCTTTGGGGATTAGTGAATAGAGAGGACGAGTGTCCTGAGTTGCCAGAGAACCCGAATGCAGAGCAGCAAAAGGAATATAAAACATGGATAGAAAAAAACAGAAAGGTTCTCCATTGGATTTTGATATGTATATCAGAGAGCCTGATTCTACATATTATGAAGGCTAGCACACCGAAGGAAGCTTGGGACATAATTCATAAGATATACGGTAAATCTATGGAAGCTAGAAAAATTCATTTAAAGCAAATCTTGCATAGGGTATGGCATGAAAATAGATCCATAATGGATTATGTGGCCAAAATTAGAAAGATCACTGATGATTTAGCTTTCATAAATTGCACTGTCCATGATGATGATATGGTTTCAATTATGCTAAATGGTTTAGGACCGCAATAAAAGAGCTTAGATACTTCTTTCTCAGTAAGAGGTACTATGCCACATTTTGACGAGCTACTAGCTCTTTGCATGACCAAATAAGTAAAACTTGGTTTGAATGAATCTGGAAGTGGCAACTTAAGAGATCATGCATTCTTTCAACATAGAGGAAGACGTTCTAGCCATGAACGTTCATCTTCTAGAAATGCAAATACAGTGGATATGCCAAGAGGTAGAGGAAGATCATACTCTAGAGGTAGAGGAAGATCACAGGCACCTGGGAATTGTTACCATTTTGACAAGTACAACCATTTTGACAAAGATTGTTGTTATAAGCAGAATAGTCAAAGAGGAAGAGGTATAAGCCATTATGTGGCATATGGAAATTTTGCTGTTGAAAGTTCATATAGAGACTATGGCAGAGATAATATGTTTGCGATGGAGCATGTGTTGAATAGTATGTCAAAACCTAGAAATGATATTAACTGATACATAGACTTTGGCTACACGAATCACATGATGAGCATTGGAAATTGGTTTGAGTCAAAAGAGGCTTTGAAGATTAAAGTATGTGGCAACTGGTGATGATACCTTACATGTGATTAACGATGTTGGGAATGTACCACTAGTACAAAGAAATGGTGTTCAAAACACATTAAGTGATGTCTTACATGTGCCTAGCATTACTAAGAACCTAGTTTTGGTTAGTCAACTTGCGGATCAAGACATGGAAGTTATTTTCAATAAACGTGGCTATTTCATTCATGATTTCAAGTATGGAAGAAGAGAAAAATTACTTAGTCATGGGTACACCCCTTTATGACAACATGTATGCCAAGAATAGTTAATACTCAGATATAACTGAATTATGGCATAAACGAATTGGTCATATCAATTTGAGAAAATTGAAATCTATGGAAAAGCAAATGTTAGTGCCTGGACTACCAAGATTTGGTCATTTAAACTTTAAAAGAATTTATGAAGCATGCGCATTTGGAGAACATCAACGTATGAAGTTTCCAACAAGAGAAATGCACAGGAGGAGACCTCTAGAATTAATACATAGTGATGTGGTTGGACCTGCTAGAACAAAATCAGTTGGTGGCTCACTATATTTTGTGATATTCATTGACGATTATAGTCGCTATACATGGATTTACTTCCTGAAGCATAAGAGTGAAGTTTTTGAGTGTTTTGTGAGATTCAAAAACATGGTTGAAAAATAGTTGGGAATGTATATAAAATGCCTACAATCAGATTTAGGGGGAGAATATATCTCAAGAGAATTTGAATACCTCAGTGATCATGGAATTAGAAGGCAATTATCTTGTAGATGCATACCACCGCAAAATGGTGTTGTAGAACGCAAAAATCGTGTCATTGAGGAAGTTGCTAGAGCCATGGTGAATGAAAAAACATGCCAGATATGGTTTGGGCAGAAGCTTGTCATACGGTTGTGAATGTTATAAATAGAGCTCCCACAGGCATGGTTCATGATCTCACTCCTTATTAGAGGCTATGGAAGCATAAACACAATGTTAGCTATTAACGAGTTTTTGGAAGTATTTATTATGCGCATGTGCCTAGTTAGTTGAGACACAAGTTTGAGCCAAAATCTCAAAAGTGCATATTTGTTGGATACTCAGAAGAGAAGAAAGGATATCGATGTTATAATCTTGTTACAAAAGAATGTATAGTGAGTAGAGATGTTATATTCGATGAAAAAGCATAATGGTACGCACCCACAGACATGGCTGTGATAGAGAATGATATGGATGATTCTATGCATAATGTTCATGATGAGCGAGGAACAAGTCGTAGGAATTTTGACCATGAAGAAAGCCAAGACTATGGTTCATATGAATTTCCTATACTTGAAACGTCATGGAGTGAAAATGCAAAGGACTATGCAAGGAGAAAGGAGAAAGGGAAAGATACGTACATGTCTGATACGGATATTGAAGATGAGATAGTTACACATGGCATGTTCAAAAATATGAAGGAGAAATATGTTCCTCCACACGCAAGGAAAGAGACATGATCAAGGTCAGATAAAGAAACACCTTTGAGACAATCTACGAGTGTAAAACATCATGTGGATAGATTAAATCTATAAAATAAGTCTATGAAGCTTCATGCACAGAGAATGAAAGCGAAGAGATGGAAATCGCAGTGGCAGGAGAATGAAGAGTTAGTGATCTTAGTAATGAAGAATCTGATAACCAGATTTGGATTGGGACGGCTGTGACAAAATACTAAACGAATACTTGGGGCACACAGTGATTGCGTGTCGTGGAATAGTGATCATGTGCCATGGAATGACTGACCAAGGGCTCTTAGTTGAAAAGAGACACGAGCGGGGTTCTGCGGACTTTCTCACAGTCAACATTGTTGATGTTGAGGAGCATAATTTAAATTTAAATTTTAGTTGAAACGAAAGTGGAACGTGGATGAACTTGGGGATTTGTGACCGTCATTCAACCTAACTATGTAAACCCCTGCTCTTGTAGGATAAGGGGGATCCCATGAGTACTATGCCCTTCTTCGTATAGTTGTAATTTCAAAGTTAAAGCCCGGGGGAAGTAGGCCTCGGCCAAACCTCCATTAAAAAAAAAATGTACATATAAATGAGTGTACGATTGGAAAGAGATTCTCTCGACTGTTCGAAGGAAAGTACATAATTTGATGAGTGCAAGGAAGGCGAGTTCGGCAATGGAGAGGATGGCAAAATCGACAAAGAGATAAAATAGGCGATTTGATGAGTGCAAGGAAGGTGAATTCGGGAACGCAAAAGATGGATTTATCAAGTTCGACAGGGAATAGTGACAATCTACATACAAGAGCAAGGATGCACTCAATCTACATACAAGAGGAAAGATCCAAAACACTTCCTTATTCTCTATGGAGAAATATACATCAGCAGTTTTAAAATCCATCAAAAGCTTAGTCGAGAATGTTGTTATTGGTCATTGGACCCGAATGAATTTGGATGAACTCTTATGATCTTACCACAAAGTGCTCATAAATGTATCCTTTTATCCCTTTTTTGCATCATATTTACCCTCTTTTCTAGTCCTATGGTCCACTTGTTCTCAAGGTTGGGCTCTATTTATGGTCCTATAATAACTAATCAATCATGCTCTTATCCTTCCTTCCATGTCTCTTCTCTTCACTTTCTTTCTTCTCCCTTATATTCATCTCCTTTTTCTCTTCTTTCTCTATGTCAATGAGGTCCACTCTTTTTCTTTATTTATCGTACTCTTCCTTCGCTTTACTCTCATTGACTCTTGCTAATTCTCACAAAGTATTTACAATTAGCTCACAACTCGGTCTCTCAAAGTCCCAAACTCTCTCTCTCTCGCTCTCTCTCTCTCTCTCTCTCTCTCTCTCTCTCTCTCGGATCCAAAGATGAATTTTATCTTTGCTCACCCAGTACTATACAAGCCTATAGAACACAGTGCACACAAAAAGACGTGTGGGTATACACACTCAAACACACACACACACACGACATCACAGAAAAGTAGGATCAACATACAACATCACACAAAAATAGGATCAACATATGCACAAAGAGAACCCTCACGGACATGTGCAGAATAGATGATTGGTCAAATTCATGAAAAAAAAATGAGATCGTTTTATCTCATACATTAGACATCAGCTCTCCTGGGGTAAACAATATTTTTGATAGTTCACTTAAAGGCTATTTTAACTTGTAGACTGTCTCCTTAAAGCTAAGCACAAAAAGGTCTTTTCACAAAAAGGTCCATAGTTTCCTTTCTCATAGTAGAGCTTCAGGAACATCCGAAGTTCTTTAGCATATTCCAAGTAGATAGATGTATTACGCATCGTCGAAGTAGATGTATTACATATCGTCCATATGCTAACAGCATTTAGATCTATGAAATTGTCCCGATCGTTACAAATTTCAACAGGTGGGTATCGCCATAAAGGAGATAGTGGAGAAGAAGGACAAGGATATATGCATCGTCGAGATTCCAGAGGCAGGAGGGGGCGATCCTATCCGGCTACAACTCCAGATCCGGGGGGAACGACTCCATACCTCTTAGAGGAGGAGCGAACAATTTGAATCTCTCTATTGGATGAAATGATGTATGGTGGGACAAGGAGACGAGCGTGACGCGCATTGCGACAGCCATTCTGTTCAGACAACAGCGCCGGAAGACGCTAATTCGGATCCACCGCAAGACGCTAATAGATGGTCCCTAAAGAAATCGAGGGTCCCTCCCACGCATCTCTGTACTTCGTGCGCATCACAATTTTGCATCCCGTCTCGTTGACTACCTTAGTTCTGCGATCCTTGTTTCAGCACGGCCGTGGGTGTGATGTCTGCCATGGTTTGTACTTTTTGAAGAGACGAATGAAGTAGACACTAAAAGATGGCGACCACAAGGGCAGAAGGAATGCGCTCGTCTATCAATTGCAGCCTGCTGCAGATAGAGGAAGCAAGTACGATCAAGGGTTTCTAAACGAAGAGCGAAATATGGCAGAAACCTGGCAAGCGGTAATTGTAGTGGCAAAGACAATCGATCCGTAGTTCTTCCGAGTGATGGAGATGGCAGTAACGAGAACGGTAATTGTAGTGGCAAAGACAATCGATCCGTAGTTCTTCCGAGTGATGGAGATCGCAGTAACGAGAAGGGAAAAACTATGCACAGATAATGGAAGCAGAGAGATGGCATTAATCGCGGTGGTAGGAGAATGTTCGCTGCTTTCAACAATAAGCGATCCACGCAATGAAAATGGAAGCGGAGAGATGGCAATCGCAATGGGAGGAGAATGTTCGCTGCTTTCAACAGTAAGCGATCCAGGCAATGAAAGTGGAAGCGGAGAGATGACAATCGTAGTGGCAGGAGAATGTTCGTTGCTTTCAACATATGTTGCATACATAACAGCAAGCGAGAAACTATGTGGTAAAGCGTGACTTTTGACCATACACCTCTCCATCTTCATGATTGACCTGTTCTTTCGTTCAACAATTCCATTTTGTTGAGGTGTATACGGCACTATACATTGATGCTTTATCCCACGTTCAGCCAGAAATGCATTAAAGTCAGAAGACATATATCCCCCCCTCCCCATCAGAACAGAGGGTGCCCATTTTACATGCTGATAGCTTTTCAACCAAAACTAGAAACTATTTGAAGCACATAAACACTTCGGACTTTGCTTTCAATGGATATACCCATGCATGTCAGGAAAAATCATAGATGAGAGTCACGAAGTAAAGATACTTCCCAAAAGAAGGTGTCTTCATAGGACCATAGATATCACTATGTGCAAGCTACAATTTTTTAGTAGCCCGATCTCAACCATCTTTTGCAAAGGAAAAATGCTGCATTTTGCCCAAAATATAGCCCTCACATACATGTTTACCATGTGCCTCAAGTTTGGGCAAAGAGGACATCATCTCAGATTTTGGCAGGTGTAGAAACTAGCAAAATTCAGATGACCAAAGCATGCATGCTAGAGCTTTGCATCTGACATAGCCTAAGAATCATGTACTACACATGCCAAATCAGTTACAGATCTTTCATAGTCTATGTGCTTATACAGCCCACGGCATAAAAGGCCAGAAGCAATAATGATGTTTCCATTTAACAGATCATGACCTGTACATCTATCATAACTTTCACAACTAATGCATAAATTGATAACAGATTTTTCTTGATCCCTGGCATAAACAAAGCATCTGATAAAGTGAAAGAACTACCATTAAATGTATTCAAAATGATCTTACCAGCTCCCATAACAAGATAGAAGGAGTTCTTGGCTCATGTAACATTATTCCCTCTAGGGGTAGGCTCGAGTGAAGAGAAGAAACTACGTTGCAAGGTAATATGTTTGGTCGCCCCACTATTAAAGTACCAAACATCTAAGTCTACTACAGACATGCATTGCTCATGAGAAGATGGGTCAAAACTGCAAACAGTAGTAGACACCCATTCTTCTTCCTGCATAAGATTAGCAGACTCTATTTTTGGTGTAGAAGCCTCTACAATAACCATTCCGGCTTGCTTCTTCTTTGCTTCTTTAGTAGCCAGTTTTGGATAGATCTTGATAACATGATCATTTTCTTTACAGTATTTGCAAAACAATTTCTGCTTTTTTTTATTTCTTCTCATCTTTATCTTCCTTCTTCGAATGTGCAGCATTTGCAATTTTCTGCATACTAGCATAAGAGCTCCATTTACCTTTGCCCTTCTAACTAGCCTGGAAAGCTTGATCTGCAACAAGCATAATAGACCTATTCTGCCTAGACTGGTCTTCCTGCAACGAAATAGAGACTAACTCCTCAAATGACAAGGCATTTGGATTTCTTTTCATCATCAAATGAAGAATTGAAGCAAAACTTTGATATGAGTCAGGAAGACCATTCGGAACTATCTACAAAAGTGAGCTATCTAGTATAACTTCATCAACAAAAATCAACAATTCTTTTAAATCCTTGATCTTTGTGAGAAAATTGTCCATAGAATCACCTTCATTCATGTGCTCACTCTCCAATTGTTTTCGGAGGTAAGCAACATGAGCCTCATTCCTAGCCTGGTACAATGCGGTAAGTGTATCCCAAACATCCTAAGTTGTTTTGCAAGAGCAAATATGAGGAATAATGGCACATTTGATAGACAAAGCTATTAATGCATGTTCTACTTTGCTCTGCAGTAGGTGCAACAGAAATATTAGCACGAACAAGAATCTACAGAATCTCATCATCTTCAACACCATCTCCATCACCTTAAGCACCTATATTTGCAATACCTATATTTGTAGGTGTAATAGGACATCTTTCAACACCCTGCATAATATTCCATAGTCCTTTTGCGACCAATACATGATGCATCATATAAGCCTATAATGGGTAGTTCGTACCATCTTACTTATCCTCGACAGCCAACATACAGAATACATCATGACTTTCAACCATGGTCGGTGAGTAAAATACCTGAATGCAAAAAAATGATTGTATCTCAAAAAGTTGAAGATAACTCCCTAGACAAATTGTGCTAAGCACTTTGAGACGCTTATACTGGCGAACCAAAAGTGGTATATACCTTTGGCTCAAAAAGACAAAATAGCCTGCACAAACACTACGATAGTGCGTTCGGAGGCCAAAATGAGCTCAGATCGCAATTTCAAGAGCACACAACAAAGCTATGTTTATCTCTGAAACACCATGACTATGCTTTCCAAATTTCGTGTGATTCTGAGACTACAAGCGGATGGGTGTAGAGACTGTCCTAAATGAAGCGAGGACCTGCTCTAATACAAATTTTTGGAGTTGATATCTACAGAAGCACGTGAATAGAACAAGGAAGAAGAAGCTTGGAGCATAACACACAATGTTGAATGTATTACAACTAGAATGTACAAAGATAAGTAGCCCATAGGAGCAATAGGCATATATACAAGCCGGGGGAAAAAACCCTGTAAAGAGGGAAGAAAGTGCCTCGACAGTCCTAGTGTTCACACACATCACTACCTAAATATATTAACAAATTCATATTTTGAGTGCATGGGGACAGGTGTAGGAAGTGGACCAGAATGATTTTTAATAGGTAGTGTTGGATTAGCAAACCACACTCTTATGGACCTTGGCTCATTGTAACCATAAGTAAGTTTTCTCACATTCCAATAAGGATTGTGTCTTGTACTACAGTTAATTTCTCTTCATTACAATTCTCATACCCATATTCATGTGGGATTTCATAGCTCCCTAAATATGTTGAAGATTCAACCAGCATTGATGCTCTTTGAGAGTTTTTCCATTGTGTACTTGATTGGAATAACTTCATCTAGTTGAGGATATTGTTTTTCTACAAATGGTTGTGTTGGATTTTGCTCAGATAAGTTGCAATGAGGAGGTGACCCTTAAGAAAAATAAGATTCTTTTGGCTAGATGAGAATTCCCTATTCTGTTGTGGTCTTTGTGTTTGCTTATTATATATTGGTTTCTATTCATTTCTTGGTGGTATTGACTTTGGTTACATGTGTACGAATGTTTAGTATGATAGACTAGTGTTCTTTAAGCATCATGAGGCTCAAAAATAGTCTGACGGTTGTATTAACAATCTGTAGTGGCATGTTAGTCATCTTCCATACTATGTCACACCACTGAGAAGTGTTACATTATGGTTGGGCTAGTCTACTCCTTTGGTTTGTCTTGGACAAACGCTAGTTGAATTATCATCACCACAATATTGCTAGCATCTACTTTCATTACACCTCTCTTTATGTCTTTCCAACCTCGAGCGGAGATTGAAGTGTTGGCGATGCACCACAGAGTGCTCTTCTTCTTGAGAGCTCTACGATGATATCCTCGGAGTAGAAGACTGAGCTCCTAGGGCCCCACATGGTACTCCGCATAGAGGCTACAAAATATGCAAAAAAACACAGTATAGAGAGAACATGAACATAGACTTCTTAGGTGTTACAATTGCAGTCAAACTTACAATCTATGGATCACCATGCCAGTATATGTTTTATTAAAGAACATATACAAAGAAGTGTCCACTAGCCATTTGGCCTTCGACATGGAATCTTCCTCTAAAGGCAAATATGGCCAAAGTAACTATGGGAGAGAAATAAAGAATGATAAAGAATGCCTGAGTGTAAGTATACAAACTATACCTCCCACTTGATGGGCATCTTACACAATATACAAGTGACCGTGTAAGATTATGAATCAAGTAGCCCCCATCAAGTGACAACAGTGTCGAAAGCTATCCTATGGTAGAGCTTTACTGAAAGCATCTGTAGCATTATATAGAGTGTGAACTTTCTCAAGAATAAATGTGCTCAGTGGCTAATCAATCTCTAATGAAGTGATACCTCACCTCAATGTGCTTGGTCTTTGCATGATAGACTAGATTCTTAGCCAAAGCAATGTTACTCTGACTATCACTAAGCAAACGACGTACATGCTGAGCTAAACCCATATCATAAGCAAGATGAGAAAGCCACAGTGCTTGCTTACATGCCTCACTTGCTGCAACATACTCTGCTTCTGTGGTGGAAATAGCTGTACATTCTTGAAGACGATCTCTCCAAGAGATAGCACCTCGACCAAAAGGAAAAATATACCCTGATGTAGACTTACGATTGTCTACATAACTAGCATAGTCAGAATCTATGTAACCAATAATGGATGCTTGCTGTCTACCTAAGCATAGACACTTGTCCTTAGTGCCACTCAGATATCTCAAACTAATCTTGATCACTTCCCAACGTTTCTTGCCAAGATTAGACATATATCTTCTCAGAACTCCCACTACAAATGCAATGTCTAGTCTCATAGCTACCATAGCATACATGAGACTACCAAAAGAAGACTAATATGGATTTTGGTCAAGATTTCCTTTTGCTCATTTTATTCGGGGCAATCATCCTTGCTCAATTTCACATATGTGGGTTAAGTTGTATTCAATGCCTTTCTAGCCTGCATATTGAACTTGTGAAGTACTTTAGATATATTCTCACTTTGAGACAAGTATATGCATCTTTTACTCCTACAACGAGTAATGCACATCCCAAGAATATGTTTGGCCTCCCCCTAATTCTTCATATCAAATGTCTGACTCAACTTCTTTTTGAGAATGGACAAGTCATAAGGGGAATTCCCAACAATCAACATATCATCAACATAAAGTATCAAGCATATCAAGTTGCCGTCTGAGCATCTCTTTGTCTAGAGACAATGATCCTCATTGCTTTGAGAATAGGCTTGAGACTTTATAAAAGCCTCAAATGTTTGGTACCGTTGTCTAGTGGACTGTTTAAGTCCATACAAGCTCTTCTTGAGCTTACAAACTAGACTTTCCTTACCACGAATTAATAGACCTCTGGTTGTTCCGTATAGATCTCATCTATAAGATCTCCATGCAAGAAAGAAGTTTTCACATCCATTTGGACTAGCTATTGTTGAATCTGATGCATCAAGGCATAATTGACATAATGACTTTGTTCTTGTTGTCTCTTGTCAACAAGTCTTTGAGATCTTCTTGGTTGACTTGAAGTCCTTTCTTCTGAGTTGGATTTGGAAAATACTAATTCCCCCTCTCTAGTGTAGATGGATGGACTAAGACTTGTTGGATCCTTGCTGGAGTATGTGGAAGCTTCATTGATATTACATCCTTAGATATTGTGATGGAGTGGTTTTCAAGATTATATAAGCGATACGCTTTGATTGCTCACTATACCCTATGAAGATGTGCTTCTTAGACTTGGATTGCAACTTGTTGTGATCTTCTTTTAAACGTGGACAAATGCTTCACTACCAAATACTCGAATGTAATCCACATTAGGGTTTCTTCCATAGTATGCTTCAAATGGTGTCTTGTTGTGTAATGCATTGGTGAAGCCTCGATTTAGTGGATGCACGGTTTTGTGTAGTGCTTCTGCCCAAAACTTCACTACAGTGAATACGGGCGCATAGCGACGGTTAAGGCGAAACAATTTTGTCGCTATAAAATTGCAAAAAGCATCACAATAACCATCGGACATGGACCGCCGGTTAAATGATGAGAAAAATGCCGTTTTATCGATGTGTGGCATGACACGATGTGCGACGCCCACCGTGAACATCGCTAAAGCAATGATTTAAAAAAGCATCACATAAGCGATGCTTTTTGCATCGCATAAGCGATGGTAAATAACGTCGCTTAAGCGACGTTGATTGCAGTGCTTTTTATGATGCCTTACCATCGCTTACACGATGGCTTTTTGATGAAAAAATTTAAAAACTTGGAGGCTCTTCGATCAGAATATTCATGCATCTGATCGAAGAGCTCTCCAACGTTCGCAATTGCATTGCACTTACGAGTTGAAACAATCGCTTACATAATTGTTGTTTTGTCTAATCTCTATCGTGTTGTCTCTCTTTCTTTCTGTTTCTCTCTTTCTACCTCTTTCTCTCTTTGAATTCTCTCTCTCTCTCTCTCTCTCTCTTTATTGCAGGCTATTCAAGAAATTAACTAAGCAAAAAATATGGCTTACTATTGTAAGTACAATTTCCATTCTTTGTATATCATTTGAATTGTGTTATTTCATTAGTTGGCATACTCACACTTATTGATATGCACATATACACTTATACATGGTGAAGATGCACGTTCACATATATACACATATACTCATGCACATACACACACATATATATACACACATATATATACACACATACATGTGCACATACACACACATACACATGCATATGCACAAACATTTCTAAAACCACATAAAAATACTTGCATGCATGCATTATTGCATATATATATATATATATATATATATATATATATATATATATATATATATATATATATATATATATATATATATATATATATATATATATATATATATATATATATATATATATATACACATACACACATTAACATATACTTAAATGCATGTATATGCACATCCACATGCATGCACATGGATGCAAATGGAAATGCATCCTCACACACATGCATGTTTCATACATATACACATGCATATACATAAACTTCTATATGTTTATACACATACACATACATATGCACATATGTATATATACACACACATACTTATATATACACATATATATGCACATACATACGCACAAATATACACATACACACATACACACACACATGCACATACATAGATATACATGTATACATGCACATACACACATATATATACACATACACACTTACCAGGAACTAATAGACCTCTGGTTGTTCCATATAGATCTCATCTATAAGATCTCCATGCAACAAAAGAAGTTTTCACATCCATTTGGACTAGCAAATACTCAAAAGTAATGCACATTAGGGTTTCTTCCATAGTATGCTTCATATGGTGTCTTGTTGTGTAATGCATTGGTGAAGCCTCAATTTAGTGGATGCACGGTTTTGTGTAGTGCTTCTGCCCAAAACTTCACTACAATGAATACAGGTGCATAGCGACACTTAAGGGGACACAATTTTGTTGCTATAAAATTGCAAAAAGCATCACAAGAACCGTCGAACACGGACTGCCGGTTAAATGATGAGAAAAATGACGTTTTATCGATGTGTGGCATGACGGGATGTGCGACGCTCACAATGAGCGTCGCTAAAGCAACAATTTAAAAAAGCATCACATAAGCGATGCTTTTCTGCGTCGCATAAGCGATGGTAAATAATGTAGCTTAAGCGACGTCGATTGCGGTGCTTTTTAGGATGCCTTACCATCGCTTACACAATGGCTTTTTAATGAAAAAATTTAAAAAGTTGGAGGCTCTTCGATCAGAATCTTCATGCATCTGATCGAAGAGCTCTCCAATATTCGCAATTGCATTGCACTTACGAGTTCAAACAATCGCTTACATAATTGTTGTTTTGTCTAATCTCTATCTTATTGCCTCTCTTTGTTTCTGTTTCTCTCTTTCTACCTCTTTCTCTCTTTGAATTCTCTCTCTCTCTCTCTCTCTCTCTTTATTGCATGCTATTCAAGAAATTAACCAAGCAAAAAATATGGCTAACTATTGTAAGTACAATTTCCATTCTTTGTATATCATTTGAATTGTGTTATTTTCATTAGTTAGCATACTCACACTTATTGATATGCACATATACACTTATACATGGTAAAGATGTACATTCACATATATACACATATACATATGCACATACAAACACATATATACACACACATACATGTGCACATACACTTACACATACACACACATACACATGCATATGCACAAACATTTCTAAAACCACATAAAAATACTTGCATGCATGCATTATTGCATATATATATATATATATATATATATATATATATATATATATATATATATATATATATATATATATATATATATATATATATATATATATATATATATATATATATATATATATATATACACATACACACATTAACATATACTTAAATGCATGTATATGCACATCCACATGCATGCACATGGATGCAAATGCAAATGCATCCTCACACACATGCATGTTTCATACATATACACATGCATATACATACACTTGTATATGTTTATACACATACACATACATATGCACATATGTATATATACACACACATACTTATATATACACATATATATGCACATATATACACACACATATACACATACACACATACACACACACATGCACATACATACATATACATGTATACATGCACATACACACATATATATACACATACACTTACACATATACATGCACATACATATACACACACATACACATGCACATGCACATACACATATACACACATATACACTTACACATGCACATGCACATGCATATGCACATGCACATGCACATACATCCACATAGACACACATACAAATGCACATGCACATACACATACATACACATATACACTTACACATGCACATGCACATACACACATATACACATATACATATGTACATACATTCCTATACAAACACATATTACACACATATACATGCACATACGTACACACACATATTACACACGTATACATGCACATACGTACAGACATATGAATGAATTAAATAATTAAAGTATTAAAACACATGCTTAATATAAACAATAATAACAATCAATAGAACAAAACTTTTCATTACTTAACACCATACACACAATTCAAAACATAACTGAAATGAACAATTTATAGATAAAATATATACATATACATACATACATATACATATATATATATATATATATATATATATATATATATATATATATATATATATATATATATATATATATATATATATATATATATATATATATATATATATATATATATATATATATATACACACACACACACACACACACACATATCCAATGTGATAACCGACCTAATCATCATCATCATGATCATCATCATCGGCATCATGATCACCCTCACCCTCATCCTCATCCTCATCATCATGATCATCCGCATGATCTGATGTATCTCTGTGAACACCCTATGATGATCGAGATCATCCCTCCTAGGTCTGTCTCTCCACCTCATCCATATGTGCCCCTTCATAACACTCCTGTATTACATATAACAAACATAAATAAGTAAAAGAATTAAAACATCCATAAAAATAAAATAATTATATAAAATATACTAATATTCACAAAGGCATTCGGATGAGCTTGCATATACTCGTTCAAATGCTGATATCCAAAATGTGTAGCATACTCGATCTCATGTTTTGTAGGATATTGGCCGTAATGCTTTCGCTTCATTGAAACAAATAGAAAAGATTAGTTTCTTGCATTTTAACTAAAAGAAAAAATATACTCACAATAACACATATACTTACAAATGTAGCTACAAAACCATGATGGCCCCTTTGGCCTAGCTCTAATTTGTGGCCCGACTCAACTCTCTTCTTTGTAGGAGCCTGTTTATTTAAAGAAAAAAGAAATACATAAATTAAATGTAAAAAATTACTAAAAAATATGAAATATATAAATATAAATTATTAATTTGTATACCTTCTGCTGAGGACATGAATCCTGAAGACATAGCTATCTACGAAAAAACTACCATGTCTCACGTGGTATCTTAGGTCGCCTCTTCTTTTTTCCACCATACAATATCTCCTATTAATTTAATCTCAAACAGAAAAAAAGAATCAGAATACATACACATATATACACACACATACACATACACATACCCACATACACATATACATGCAAACATATACACATACATATATGCATACATCTACACATGTATGCATACACATTCATCTAACATAAACACACATATATATGTACACACATACACATGCATGCATATACACCCATTCATACAAAATACATGAATTTATCCCACGATAATGTGTATTTGTGTATATGTGAATATGTGTGTATGTGTAAATGTGTATATGTGAATATGTGAATATGTGTGTAAGTGTAAATATGTATATGCAAATGTTTATGTATGTAAATAATCAAATTATTAATATAAAATACCATTATTTATAGATTCCGACCAATCAAATGGAACTCCACCACTCTCTCATAATCGTGCAAGGACTATATACTATAATTTTATCAAACTTCTAATTTTAAATATATTTGATTGATACATAACTCATATATTTTTTTTGCTTCTTGTTATAATCAGAGTCTGATCAATGAGAGGGCACTCCACCATCTCCTACCCATGCAATGACTTCACAGTTGTCCTCGGATAGGAATTATGATGAATTTTACTATCCAAAGCATATTATATGTTGGTGTAATTCTTGCTATGGCACGTATCGAAGACCATGATTGGAATGTACTGAACATGAGGTAGAGTATGGTACTTTTGAGCATGCACCATCACTTGGTCAATGTGATAATTCTTAGGTATGTATTTTTTCCATAAATTAATGTCATTAATTTATTTAAAAACCATATACAAAATCATATTACTATTGATATACAGGAATACTTGCTCGATGATGATGATAATTTTTCTCATAATGTTAATATACCTCATACACATCATGGACTTGTTGTTCATCAATTACAAGTAGAGGCTTCTAGAAATCCTCTACCTCTTGGTTTAGAGATTGAAACGGCTAGAGATTATCCATTGACAGCTCGTGATCATTCTCTAGTACAAACATATGATAGAAGAAGATATGGAGGATGGAACAGAGGACCACTTCCTTTAGATGGAAATATGATTGCTCCATCTACTATTACTAATGCTAGACGTGGTCTCTTTATTATAGAGGATTTGTATGTGCTTGCGAACTATGACGTCACTCTTATGTCATTTTGTGGTTCTATAAATGGATGGGGAGATTGTCATCAACTTGCACATTATGTTCAAAGCATGAGTACTTATGGAATATACTTGAATGCAGCAAATAGTATTCGAGGGTTACATAATAGTTCAAGGACTAATTGCACATTTTAGGAGCGTCAAAATAGTCATGAATCACCATACATGAGTAGAGATGTATCAAGATACATAGTTGTCAATGCTATTACTACATTACATGTTGGTGATGATTTATTAGTGAATTATTGATGGTGTAGACCTCCAAGAGCACCTTTTAGCTAGAGAGAGAATGAAAATTTTCTATCCATATTTAATAACTTACATATTTAATTTTATGTTTAAAGTTCAATTTTGATTCATTTATGGAATACTAATGATCTTTATTCATGTGTGTAGACTCCAATGTACGACATTGATGATATTCCTCCACACCATTGACAATTGCCAATAAGACCTCATTTATCAGAAGCTTTTATGAGGAGGCTACACAAAAATGATCCTGTGGAATATGCAAGGTTGAAAGATCTATATTCAAAAGAAGATAAAGTACAAGATTTGTGCGACAATGATGACGATGATGGCATGGAAACTTTTATTGAGGATTGGTATCCAAATGAGAGTGAGAGCATTGATATTTCTAAACATGAGAAATATCTTCGAGAGGAATGTTTAAATCATGTATATGAAGGAAGTCGTTTGACATGACTAATTGCGAGCTTACTTATTCTCAATCTCCAAAATCATTTTGGATGGAGTTATGTATCTGTTTCAGCCCTATTAAGGTGTACTGTTAAATTTTCTATCTATTCATATATATACATGCATAAATATATACATATAAATACATGCATATATAGACATACACATAATTATACATGAATGCATACACACATACAAACATACACACACATATACACACAGACACATCTTATAAAATGGGAGACAACCAGAGAATTGAGTGGTCTAGATATCTATATAAAAGTCTACAAACCACAATAAACAAAAAGAAAATTAGAAATGAAATCAAATATACATAGCTACACATGCATACATACACATACATACATACACATACATACATACACATATATATACACATAAACATACATATACACATGTTATGAGAGTAAAGTCAAATTATACATATCTGTATCGAATGAAGATATTTTGTCCATCTAACCTTTGGAATTGTCTGTCGAACCTTTAGAATCTTCCCAACACATCTGCTTCTCCTATTCTAGTCGACCTAGTACCTGTGCCACTAACTCTTTTATGAACTTTGCATACAAATATTAGCTATGAATTAGCTATGGAGGTAGTAAGTCGTTTGAAAAATAGCAGAAGTAAATTTAACTTGAAGAATTTGAAGGATGGAAGAATTTAGCCCTCTATGCTTTGGATGATTCCAACATTGGCTTGAATTTAGCCCTCTATGCTTTGGATGATTCCAACATTGGCTTGTGGTATGACCTTCTTTATCACAAATCTTGCAAAAGCTTTCTTCCTTAGGAGCAATTATTGAGTATCCATGCTTATTGTCAAAAGTATATTGTCTTGAATTTAGCCCTCTATGCTTTGGATGATTCCAACATTGGCTTGTGGTATGACCTTCTTTATCACAAATCTTGCAAAAGCTTTCTTCCTTAGGAGCAATTATTGAGTATCCATGCTTATTTAATCGGCTGATCAGAGCTTCCTCTTTACTCTACTTCCCTTTTTGTTCATGATGACTTCGTACCACAACCTCTTCATGGTCACTCTTTGATTCCGAATCAGTCGTCCCTTTCTCTGATTCTGATTTTGAATCAGATTCACTCTCAAAACTAGAATCAGTATGCTTCTTCTTTGATCTGCCAAATCTCTTTTCTACTCTAGCAGCTGCTACTTCTAACACATCAACACCATTGGCTATATTGATACTAGCCACAACATGCCTAATACTACTTCTTAAACCTTTGAGAAAATAACCTCCTAACATCTCATCAATAGGCCTCTCATTACCTTGTAATCTTTCCATTAAAATTCTAAATTTATGACGATAATCTTCAACTAGCATGTTCTTTTGTCTGATTGCTCTCAACTTCCTCAAAACATCCGAGGGAGTCTTTTCTTTTCTAAATCTTTGTAAAAATGATATTTTTAATGCATTATATGTAGCAAAATGAGCAATACCATATTGACTAAACCAACGCATCACTCTTTCTTCTAATGTGGCTGCAAATTGCTATAATTTGACTCCATCATCATATATTGTTGGATATCCACTTGCTATCCACTTTATTTCAAATTGAGCAACGTGGTACTTTGCATCTTCCTTTGATCCCCCTCTAAAGTGTGCTACTTTTACTTTAGGATTAGGAGGTGGTTGCACCATGGGCAATGGCTGAGGTGTATGCCTAGTTCTTTTCCTGGTCATCCCTCCAAGTGGGTTGAATTGGAGTCGTATTCTAACTTCTGTAGCTGCTTCTATCAAGATCAACGCTCCTAGTATTCCGCCCACCAGCCTTGCTTCTATTGCACCTGTTCTTCCTTCCCCCTCTTCAACTTCAAAATTGGAATCTTCTTGTGCTTCATACCAATTGTATGGTTAAGAAAATGTATCCACATTACTCGCTTGTTTCTCTTCTTCTTCTCCTCATCAAACATATGCACCTCTCTAAGATACAATCCTCTAGAATACAACAAAATATATTCCTGACACATTAGCATAACCAAATTATAACTACCTATTAAAACTCCAAGTCACCAAAATTTGGATATAGTAAGATTCGGAGTGAGTAACATCGAATTTAGCAAACACTTAGAACTCTGATTAACTACTTGTCTTTAGAATTCTCTACCCTGAGCACTTCTATTATGGCCGCTATTGTTATTGTTGAAGTTGTGTCCATCTCTGCCTCTATTGCTGCCATATCCACCTCTTCCACTTCCTTTTTGGGTCCTCCCATTGAACCAAAAAATCTGAGTAGTGTGGTTGGTCTTATCACAGTTGGCTCAAGGTTGAACATTTTGACCTTTGTTTTTGTCATGCTTTGGTCCATTCTTCTCCCCTTTCCACTTGCTTTTGCCTAAAAAGTTGGCTTGCAAAGTTTCCTCTTCATCTTCTTCCTTCTTCTTGCCCTTCAACTTCTTGTCCTTCTTATCTGCATATCGAGCACTAGTTGAAGTACCATGATAGGAGTTACCTTCCTTTATGCTATTGTTGGCATCTTGATTGAAGAGTTATTAAAGAAAGCTATTGAAGTCTATAATTTTCACATCCATGATGAGATCATAAGTTGTGGAGAAACATTGCCATTGATTATCACTTCTATGCCCATTGAGAATTTGCCTCATGATGGTCTCTTCTTCAATTAGCTCTCCAATGGATGCTAACTGATCTGCAACCTCCTTGACCTTGGTAACAAACTACATGATACTTTGTTTAGGTGTCTTTTTTATTTGGTTGAACTCGTTCCAAAGATGGTTCTTCTTTGCTTTTTTACAAGCTGAAAAGAAAGTCTCTATGGCATCCCAAGTCTCTTGAGATGTCTTGAATCCTCTAAGATGTGGTGATAGAAAATAAGAGATACAGTTGAGTATGTATGAACTTGGTTGAGCATCCCTTGCACACCAAAGTGTGAGCTTATATGCCTCCTCTTGTGTAGGTCCTCCTTTGGATCTTAGAGTAGGCATATGTGTACCTAAGAACCAACTTAGGGACTTGTGGAGAAAGAGACTATACCTCAATCCCCCTCAAGTGCATATAGTGGGGATTCATGCTTTAATTATCAATCCGATGAGTATCAAAACCTAGCCGAGTGTATGAAGACATGCATTCAAATGACGATCAATGCAAATGAGTTACACAAGGAGTGCAAACAAGGCAAAGACTAATCCAAACAAGCTTCAACTGTCAGTCATGGTGTCATGATACTTGGTGCAGCAGCCAACAGTAAATTGAGCTTTTCTCTCAGCTCCGAACTCCAAATATAGCGAATAGCATATGCATTTCAAAGCTCTTGAGAAGACGCCAATGGCATATTTTCACTCAATTTTGACGCTTCTACTTCAAGTTATGAGCAAAATACTGAGTTGCGGGAATGACCTTCCTACACTTCAGCACTTCCTACACTTCACACACACCTTAACCACAGCAAACAAACGCTTTCATGATTAGACAACACTTCCTAACACTCTTTCCAAGCAACACACATGCACACAAGCTCACAAAGAAGAAGATACAGAGAGGAGAAGACACAAATTCGAATTTCTGTGCTCTTGATTCTCACAATGGCAAAAAGTACTTACAAAGAGTTACAAATTAACTTATATACTTGTGCCCTAAAAATGGTCCTTTCACACAAGAGACCGGCACTTTATTCACTAAAAGACTAATTTCCTACTAATTTACATGGGTAAGCTTCTACTCTTCTGTGGGGATGCATCTAGAGGACTCCTCTAGTGCATTTGTATCGAAAAATATATTACAAGAATGGTTATAATACAAAAATTGGGTGTCCAAATCGAAAAAATTTTGGGGCCCATCTTTTTCTCTGCCTTTGTGCTCTCTTTGCTCTGCAACACTCTCCCCCTCTTTGTCTCTGTCGTCCCTTGATAGGGTTTACTTCTTGTCTTCAGCTTGTTTAACAGGTCTGAATACATGCACCCAGCGGTCGAAGCGGCAACAAGGACTGTCAGACAATTGGTTATCTTATCCGAGGTATGTCCTTTGCTTCTGTTTGCCCCTTGGTATTCCTTATATCACATATCTGGGTTGCTGGATTCAGTTGGGCTGCCACGCACGCCACCTGTGACTAAGAATGTGCTATTCTTAGTTACTCTCTTCAACTTTTCAACCTCTGCCTCTTTCTAACTTTTGGTCTTCTGATTTGTCCTGGTTGCACACATCTGACCCTGTTGTATTGCTCTGAGCCTGTTTAATTTGTTGACCTCGCACGCTATCAGCGGAAGGATTACTACCTGCCAAATATCTTCTTGCACATCTTCATGGATACTTTCCTGGCCCTCGTTCCTCCATCCACCTACGTGCTTTTTCCTTGATATGTGCCCCTACGGGGCTCTATGCAGAGATGGGTGTTGCGTCCCTACGGGGCTTCCTACAGAGATGTGTCTTCAAATATTATCGTTTAATGAAGCTTCTTTCTTTGTCATCTTCTTTTCTTCTTTTTGCTTGATTCTCCCTCAACACTGTCCCCCTCCTGAACTCTGTCGTCCCCGACAGGCTTTGAGAGTCGACGGGAGTATGTTCTATAGACTTTTTGCTCCGTTGCATTTAGCAGATTGGCTTCACGTATCATCAGCTGCTTCCACTCTTTAGCTTTCACACCGTCATGTGGCGGTTGTATATGATCGGCGAAGAAGCTTAGCTCATATGCCACTAATCTTGCATTCAGGTTGGATGACATTTGTAGAAAGATTTCGGAGTCAATTTCAAAAAAACCTGTGAAAAAGGCTTCTTTGAACGTCTGCATATATGTACTCGACAAAAACATGAGTCTAGAATAATAGGCCATTATGGTAGGTCGGCTCGGCATAACAGACAAGTCAAAAACTAGGATATCTGTTCCCTGGTTAATGCCAATGAAATTCAAAAATATATATGCTGCATGTTTGAAGACCTTCAATACCGTAAGTATCATACTAAGTATTTTATTCGTCATCTTGATAGTTAAATCTGGTATTATTGCATAACTCTGCAACCAAAATTCAATTGTTTTTACCATGTAATCCTCCGTAGGTAAATAGTTATGCGGTGGACTTGGAAGTAGCGGGTAGTTCAGCCACTGTTTATTGATTACACCAGTCTTTTGCATATCCAAAAATTCTCTGGCTTCTCTTCTACAAGGTGTTGGACAAAAAAGATGGATTTACCTGTAATAAATACGGTGCCGCTTGCCAGTGCACCCGTAATGTAGGATGTTTCTCCAAAAATTTTCTTCTCCAAACAGGCTGCGCCGCTTCAAATTCTTCTTGAGGATAAGTGAATGTGTCATGTTTGAAGTGCAGCTATTCGTCTGGATTTTTCTGTGTGATCTTTTTGATGTATTGTCTTGTTTTCTCTTTCATCCGTCCGTACGTAATGTTGAAAGCCTTCATGATCTTCTCTAAGTCTTTACCTTTAATCTTTGCTTCTTTCATGACTTTGATGACTTCATTTTCAAAATTTTCTGTCAACCGGGACACCAATAGTGCCCGTTCCTTCTGACTTATTTCTGTAGTATATGGCATTGGATGATCATCATTCGGCTCCGCCATCTGCTCTTTTATTGGAGAATTATAAATCCGGGGAGATAGAGGATGTACCTCTACCTTGTCAGTAGGATTTTCTTGTCTTGGCTCTACTGGTGTCCCGATTGATGCTTTGCAAGCGGTTCATTGCTAATTTCTGCTACATTATCCATGTTTTCGATGTAACTCACTGCAAGTTTTCCATTGGTGATGTTTAACTGCTTCGTGAGTTCCTTAGTTTCAATCATGTATTTGTGTTCCCATTGTTCTCTTAGGGTTTGCTCTTGTTTCAGCAGTGCTGCATACTTTTCAATTTGATCTTTTAATTCCTTCTGGTCAATATCTGTCGTTTCTTGTTTTTCGATGCGTTGATCATATAGCAATGACTTCATTAATTCTTTGTTTCTGTTGCGTAAATTGTCATTTTCCTCCATATACACTTTTAGTTGTGTTTCCAGTAAGTTGCTTCTAGCTTTCATTCTCTCTTTGTCGGCCTCGCTGGCTTCATGTAATCTTTGTAGGTTTGTCAGTTGTGCCTAGAGTTGGTGATGTTGGGTCATCAATGTATCACATTGTGATTTTACTGCGAGTAACCCCGTTCCCTTGGCTGCAATCTCTTTCTGGGCCTGGATAAGTTGTGCAGATAGTTGTTCACTCATAATTTGAAACTGATTCTTTTCCCTCATGGCTTTGTCGTAATCTACATCTGTATCCATCATCTGTTGTTGTGTATCCAAAGCCGTTTGGATCATTTGTTTGACAACAGGTTTCAATTGACTAACATCCTTGAACTCGTTCCTACTTCTTCAACAGTAATGACTGTTTTCTTTTTCTTTGGAACCGTAGCTGACTTGGCGTATTTGGCTAGCCCTTCTAAGGTTGGCATCTCACGCACGCAGTTTTTCATATCAAGTGCCTCATAGATCGGTCTTGAACATAAGGCGTCATATTTACTTTATTTCTGACTTGCCTCATAGCATGTGATAGTAGTTGCACGACAATCTTTTGAGGTGATGTATATCTATGCATGCTTGGAAAACAAAAGTGTTGGTACCCTAAGCGAAGAGCATCTTCAATATCCGTTCTGTTGATATCCAAAAAGGATCTCTTTTTTGGATCATGACATTCCTCCTTTACATTAGTATGTCCTTCTTGATTCCATCCGAAAGCTCGGTTAATTAGCTCGTGAGTAAATTGAATTGTCTTCCAGGCACCAACTTTATCCAGAACTCGTGCCTCAGGGACTTATGCCTTATTTGATGCAGGCTGGAGTGTATTCATCACTTGCGTACATCTCTGAAAATCTGGCAAATATATTGGTATTCTGAGAAATGCATCTATTCCCGCGCGTGTCCAGACATCCGTTATGCGTGGTAACCCTTGTACTATAGTCTTGAAGTCTTGTGACATGATAAGGAAGTAGTGATCCCTTTCCATAATTTTGATAATGGCCATAGAAATGAGGTCCGACATCGGTTGGTCATCCAGAATCCAATGGCCTCTTGCTTTTGCTATGGATTCCAAGGGAAGAAGCTGGACCTCTTCCACTTGCGTCTCTTCGGAGTTAGTAGATGCCATTTGCACTCAATATAGAGTATGAATTAATGGCAAGATAGTATCAGAAACCCTCCTTCATTTGCCTTTCATAAATTGACATTGCTCCACGTGAATCGTGTCGTCCCTTCCCCGTGGGTGTGAGAAAGGTAATATCTGGTTCTTTTTTACCCATTTTTAGGTATTTTTATGTTTTTGTCTGAAAGAAAAACAGAAAAGTTAGTTCATAGCCGAAGCAGTTATTAATTTTTTTGATAATTTTCTTTAGGTTATGTACAAGTACTCTCCTATTTCCCAAGAGGAAAATGTGCTTCACTATCCTGAAACAGAAGAATAGCGTGTCGAATGCTTGGCCTTGTAATATGGTCCTATCATGCATACTTTGGATTCTGGTAACTCCATATGTGTGCAACCCGAATTACTTGGTTGGGTGCTAGTGAACATACATGCATCACTGTGTTCATTTGAGTGAGTTTTTGGTTCTATACTTGCGGCTTTGATTGGTCGTTCGTCCAGCATGCTGAATACTTCACGATGTCCTATCTTGGCCGAGATGTATCCTAAGGCCAATTGAATAGTTACTTCATATTCGTATATCCAGTCTTGACCTAACACGAGCTCTTCCAATAAGTCCTGATCGTGACATACTAAAAGCTTCTGTTCCATAGTGTTTTTTCCTAAGTGTAGAGGCAAGATAATCTCTCCTATACACTTGGTGATCTTTCCTCCTATTCCAATCAGCTGTGCCTTTGATGGACGTAATTCTTCCTTGAGTTGCTGAGTCAATGAAAATTTGATACAACTTATGGCGGCTCCTATGTCAATGAGAGCATCCACTAAGTGGTACTCCATTTTTCCGGCTCCCAAATTCAAATATGGTTGTGTCCTTTGTTGACCTAGGTTTTCAGTGGCTCTAAAATTAGCCATTGGGATGAGTTCCTCTCCTTGGCGATATCTCTCATCTCTCTCTCTCATCCACTCTTTTCGTTTCCTAATCCACTCTAGTGCTTCTTGTCTGGCTTCCTCTTGTATCCTTTCTTCCTCGAAGCGTCTATTTTTACCCATTATCAATCGTGACATTATTTCTTCAGTCAATGGCTCTAAATATTTTTTTACTCGACATCCACTGATATAATTTGGCAATACTTCTCCATCTAGAGTTGCTAAGCTGATGGCTCCGCTGGTGGATATGCGATTGTTGATTAATGGGCCATATCCTCTTTTTTGCAATTTCTTAGCGTGTTGTTTCAGGTTATATACCAAAACTAAATCTCCTTCCTTCAATTTTTTGTCTTTAACATGAGCATCAAAATATGCCTTCTCTCGCCTTTTAGCAGCATAAATCCCTGCTACTGCTTGTAACCTAGTTTCATGTAGCTTCTCTATTTGATCCAATTGAGGTGAGAGTTCATGTCCATTCCACTCATAGGTTGCTACTACTCTGGGAGTGGGTATTAGGAAATCAATTGGTAAAATAGCATTCTGCCCATACACTAAGTTAAAAGGAGTAGTGCCTATGGCAGTTTTGTAAGCTACTCTGAATGCCCATAAAGCATGATGTAATTGTTTATCCCAATCAGATCTACCATTGTTCACAATTTTAGTGAGAACTGTGCATAAGATTTTATTTGAACTTTCGGTTTGTCCATTGGCTTGTGGGTGATAAGGGGCTGATTTCTTATGAATTACCAAGAATTCATTCAATAAGGCTTCTATCACTTCATTCACAAAATGCGTATCTCTATCACTCACAATTTCTATCGGTAGTCCAAATCTAGTGAAAATGTTCTCGAAGAGAAACTTGGCCATAGTCCTTGTATCATTTTTCTTGGTTGCTTTGGCTTCAACCCATTTGGTCAGATAGTCTGTGGCTACGATTATGTATTCGGCGTGGGATCCTTTAGCTGGTGGGCTAATAGGTCCTATAAAGTCTATTCCCCATTTAGTAAAAGCTCTGGCACTCATCATGGGTTTTAGTGGCATTTCATCCCTTCTAATTGGATATTTCGTTCGTTGACATGTATCACATCGTTGAACATATGTGGCTGCATCCTGATGTGAAGTTGGCCACCACATCCCAGCAAAGAGAATCATTTTTGCTGTCTTATCTGCAGAGAAATGTCCTCCTGCATCTCCTGTATGTGCCATCTCTAAAACAGCAAGATACTCGTCTTCATGAATACACATTCACAAATGATTATCTCTTCCTCGTTTAAAGAGTTGTTTTCCAATAAGAGTATAGTGCTTACTTTGTTCTACAAGTGCTCTTTTTCTTGCTAGAGTGGCTCCTTCTGGGTACTCTTGGGTCTTTAAGAACTTCACCAGAGGCATGCTCCATCTTGGTGCTACAGTAGAGTAGCATAGACTGGAGTTCTCTTCTGGATTCCGTTCTGCTGATACATAGTTATGCGCATCCCTCTTCATGGTTGGACAATATATGCCCAATCTCCTTAGTGTTTTCCATGTTCCGTTCGCATTTAGATGAGTTCTCCATTGATTTACATGTGCTTTTTGAAGCCACATTTCTTGCTCCTCTTCTTCTATGCATCTCATGAGTAATCCACTTGAGTCTTGGTGATACAAACTTCCAGCAATGATATGAAGATTTTTAATCTTCCATAGGTCTTGAGTTCGGTTTGGTGTGATCCCATCTTTAGGTCCATGCATGAGTATAGGGATCAATTTTTCTGCCCATTGTGGACATACTTCGAGGTTGAACATGTACGTGTCTGGCAGATCATCTGGTACTCCTATGGGTGGTTCACCATGTGTCATCCTAGATAAGTGATCTGCTCTTATGTGGGTATTCCCTTTCTTTACTACTACCTCAAAATCAAATTCCATCAACAGTAGAAACCATCGTACTAGTCGTCCTATATTACAAGGCTTATTGACTAAGTACAGTAGGGCTTGATGATCAATGAAGAATTTGAATTTGTTTGCCAAAAGGTAATTTCGGAACTTTTTAACTGCATACACCATCCCTAGGCCTTCTCTTTCAGTCGTGGTATAATTGTGTTCTGCTTGATTCAATTGTCTACTGGCATAGGCTATAGGGTGATCTAACTTCCCTATATCTGCGGGTTGAGCTAAGATGCAAGCAATGGCAAACTTGGAAGCATCCACATGAATATGAAATGGCTTATTCCAATTGGGTACTCGGAGGATTGGTGTTGAACTCAATCGACTCTTTAATTCGTTAAAGGCCTTTTCACATTCTTCAGTCCAGTTAAACTGAGTCAATAATGCATAAAGAGGTCTAGCAATTATGGCATACATATGTATAAATCTTCAGTAGTATCCACAATGTCCCATAAATGCTTGGACTTCCTTAGCAGTCTTTGGTTGAGGCATACTCTATATTGTCGACATTTGGCAAAGATCTTTCCTAGTTCTGGGATATGCTCTGATCGTATAGCTGAATAAGTGCATAGATCGTCCACGTATACTTCCATACTCTTTCTCAAGAACTCCTTGAATACATGACACATCAATCTTTGGAAAGTGGTTGGGACGTTGGTTAGGCCAAAAGGCATAACCCTAAAGGCGTACACTCCCCATTGAGTTGCAAAGGCTATTTTATGTTGGTCCTCAGGAGCAATGGCTACTTCATTATAACCTAAAAAACCATCCAAAAAACTGTAAACTTCCTTCCCTGCCACTCTTTTGAGAAGATGATCTGTGATGGGTAATGGGTAATTGTCTCTTATGGTAGAAGCATTTACTTTTTTCAGATTTATGCATACTCTTAACTTACCATTCTTTTTTGGTACAACCACCAAAGGCGACACCCATTCTGTGTGTTCGATCTCATATATGAACCCGACATCTAATAGTTTATCTATCTCTTCTTTAATCTTTGCTAAGTAAACATCGTTATATGTGTATGGTCTTTGTTTGGAAGGTTTAGCTTCAGATGTCATAGGGATTCTATGTGCACATATAGATGGATCTACTCCTTTTAAATCCTTATAGTTCTAGGCAAAGACAACCCAATATTCCCTTATGAGGCGTATTAACTCTTGTTCTTCCTCCATAGAGACATCCTGTCCTATAAAAGTACATCGTTCTTCTCCTTCCTCTAAGGTTACCACTATTTTCTTGGTCTGCTCTTTGTTGTCATATGCTATCCCAGGCTGCGCTTCTCATTTAGGCATTTGAATAGCAATTTTCCTTTCTTCTACTTCATATTTTTTGCAGTGGGCAGACACTTCAAATTGGTCTTAAGGCTTGTTTTCTTCATCAATTTTTGCTTTATCTAATCCAAGCTCCTCTTCTTGTGTTGCTTCTCGATTTATTTCATTATCTATGATACTTACTTCTTGATTTCCACTTTCTATTTCCATTTGCTCTTGCTCCATTTCAATACTCTCATAGTCCTCCTTCCATTCTTTTTCAATTACTTCTCCTTCTTTAGCCTCCTGCAGAACTACCACGTATAGACTAACGTCATATCCATCCTCATCAATGCATTCATTCATGGTTATCAATTCTTCGTTTACACACACATCGAGAGTAGCTAAAATCTCCATCCAACCATGAGGTTCAAATTCTTCATCTAAGAATATTTGAGGCATATAGGTTGGATCTTGTACTGATCTAGCAACTCCTTGCTTTTGCTGCCATCCTTTCCTCCTATCTTCTTCCTTTTTTGTGGTTTGGCAGATCCATAGATGAGTGTCTTCATTCATCCACAATTGGTCGCTTGAACCTATACTATGAATCGACTGATTATCTTCCTCCTTATGAATCTGATTCCATTGTAAGGGGGGAACATCTTGATATGTATATGTGTGGAGATTTATTCTCATGGTGGTTCCTTCATGCTGTAGGTATACAACGTCTTTTCCCCAATCTTGCACTACCTTTAGTTGTCTCATGAAAGGTCTTTCAAGTATCATTTCATAATTGCTAGGCCTTTCACATTGACATATCGCTAAGGTGTGCTCGAACTCAACTCCACAAGTGGTAAAAACTACTCGTTCCAATAATCCCAAGGGTCTTTCAGTGTGTCCATCTGCCATTTGTATCTTCATGCGTGTTGGTCTTAGAGCTGGTTTTCCCCATTTCTCCCAGATTTCTCTAGTAGCAATTCCTTCTCCAGCTCCAGAATCTAAGATGGCTTTAGTAGTGTAACATCTATAGGTAATTGGAAGGCATGTGTTTCCTTCATCTCCCTCGCTAAAATCTCCAACCTTATCGACTGGGATTTTTACTGTGTTCACCTCATCAGGCATCTCCTTCTCTTCCGCCTTGATCTCCAATTGACTGGTTAATTTCTCCTTCAAATGTGGTTTGATCTTCAACAGTTCTTCCAATGTCAGAGTGCAAGGGATTTTTACCTTTCTAAGGTGTTGTATGATATCCGATGTTTGGATTGATGGGTTCAATTCTTTTTTTCTCATTGAGGGAATGCGGTATAATTCTGAATTATGTTCGTACTCTCCTGTGTAATTTGGCAAAACCTTTACACTATCATTTTCTTTGTTACTTGGATCAATTGGTATTATTTCTTCTGAATTCAGTTCAGGTATGGAGTCTTCAATTTCACCTTCTGCTTCTAGCTCCTCAAAGGGTGGGTCTATTCCTTCCACTTTCTTCCACCGGTCTTCTTGGACTCTTGCCCACAAATCTTTAGGCCATTCCCCTTCGACTTCGGGAACAATGGAGCCTTCCCTTGTATCCTCACAATACTTCCCATTATGTGTCTCACCTTCCACTTTCTTCCACCGGTCTTCTTGGACTCTTGCCCACAAATCTTTAGGCCATTCCCCTTCTACTTCAGGAACAATGGAGCCTTCCCTTGTATCCTCACAATACTTCCCATTATGTGTCTCACCTGCTTCAGTTTTCTCGGGGTCCTTAGGGATGACACACTCTTGGAATTCTTTTTCAAGAATTCGTGAACTAGGTAGTCGAAGGACAGGTTTTTCTAAGGTCTGTTGAGCCACTTCAATTAATTTTTTGCATATCTCCAACCTTTCCTTCTCTAGGTCACCTCTAGGATATTCTGTTTCATGTTGTTCGATGATAGGTCCTGCTCTTATTCGTGCCTTGTATGCCTGAATCCACATGGCTAATTCTTCAAACATGGGATCTGCTAAAACTGATCCTACCTCTTCTTTTTTAGACCTTCCTTTCCAAATTTCTCCTTCCACTTCTTGTTTCTCTTTTGGATTTTGTTCACTCTTTTCATTTTCCTTCTTTTGTTGTAGTTTCTTTTCCTTCATCCTATCTCTACGGTTCCTCCATCTCTGTGTTCGTTTGCTTACAACAGTTTTTCTCAGGCTCTTCCGAGTCTTCAACTACTTGAGGTGTAGGTGTGTTCACCTCTCTGTAGCTCTGATTATGTTCATCTCTGTGTTCGTTTTCTTAGGCTCTTCCGAGTCTTCAACTACTTCAGGTGTAGGTGTGTTCACCTCTCTGTAGCTCTGATTATGTTCTTCAATTTTTTCTGAGGTCTCTCTAGCTTTAGCTCTAGTTATTGCTTTCAATGGTACAGTGTACTCCTTATCGCTTCCTGATGATTCTATCACTTCTATCACGTTAATCTGCACGTTAGAGTTAACCTTGTTGGGGTTCTTGGGGCAATCTCTGAAAAGGTGTTCTTTACCACAATCACTACAGTATCCTTCCCAGACTCGCTATGGTGGTGGTGGGTTTGGTAGTGTACATTCTCTGATATAATGATCACCTCCGCATCTATAACATGGTCCTCTAGGTACAGGCGGTCTGTTCATAGGTCAGGGGGGTATGGATGCCCTGGGGGCTGTGTACATCAATGACACATAATCCTACTCATATCCGTAGGAACTATCTGGCACTTCCATGCCATAGGCATATGGTTCGTACGTTTGTCCATATTCTATCATAGAGCTCTCATAAGTGGGATAGGTTGAGCCATTTTCACTGGGACAACATTCTGAGGATGGGGGGGTTGTTGTCCTAACACCGGTTGTGGTTGAGTGTACCCTTGATAGGCATATGGTCGTGGTACAGGTGCCTGTTGCTGATATGTGGGATATCTAAGGGCTTCTCCTCCTAGATCTCTCTGAGGGTATCCGTAAGATCTCATGAGTGGTTGTGTTGGTCTTGCTTGCCTATTGTAAGGACAATTTTCGGTGCTGTGATTTGTGTATTTTTGTTCTATGTTGCAATATTGTAGAAGTCTTGGAATGGGTGGTCTATTGTAAGCATAGGAAGGTGGTGGGACTACTCCCCTAGGGCACAGATGAGAAGGATGATCTCCTCCACAATGCATACATCTTCTAAGCATGGGCACTCTCATTGGGTTGTTGGGTAGTTCCTCTGTCCTTGAATGTTCAACTTCTTTGCTACTAAGTCGGCTATTTCCTCTAAATTGTTCTTAGGGTTTGATGTGCTGCTGGCTGAATCTTCACTTTTCACGCTACTTTGAGGTATTTTCAGATCCTCCGCTAGATTGTCCTCTAGATCAATACATTCTTTCATGCATTCTTGCAAGGTTTGAACTCTCTTCACGTATACCAGAGATCTTAATGATCCATTCAATAATCCTTCCAAAAATAATGACACCATTTTGTTTTGGGTGGGTCTCTCTTCCACTACGCACCTATCCACATATTGCTTGAATCTTCTTGCTGCCAATCTCACTGATTCCGTAGGAGCTTGCTTAAAGCTATGGATTAATGATGACGAGTTGTTTTTTAATTCCAGACTTAGTGAATTCCTCAATCGTTTCTTGATAGACTTGTTCCATATTTTGAAAATTGTTAGGATCTAATGGTTGGAACCAAGCTAAAGCTGTGTCTGTCAAAGTTAGACCAAAAGATTCATATTGGATCAAAAAATCTTCTACTTGTTCGGCTCTGATTACTTGCTTAAATTCAGCTATATGATTGTAAGGTTCACTAGAGCCATCATAGTGATTTCTCATGCATTTGGCCACTTGAATTGGCCTTAATCTTCTTCCTCCTTCAGGCGGTCTAGGCATCATAGGGAAAACAGGTATCCCTATCGGTATACCCGGTCCTCTTGCAACAGGTGGTCTAACTGGGGCAGGAATTCCAATCCATGGGTCAACAGGTGGCTGAGGCCGGTAATTAGGGTTATTTGCAGGCATAGCAAATTGTACGTGTGGTCTAACTGGAATTTGAGTTTGTTGTGTTTGTCCTGACTGCTGAAATGAATTATTCTGAGAGGTTCCATGTGGGTTTTGTGAAGTAGTGGCTTGATCCCTCAGGGGAAACACTGGAATGTTTTGATATTTCAGCCTGGCTCTCTTTGAATCTGTTAGGGGCCAATACCTTCTCTGGTTTTTGTCCAACAGTGTGATGATGGTGGGGAAGTCAGGATCTTGTAACTCATAGACAGTCACTGGGTTAGGGGCTACTTCCCATAATGAAGAGTGGGCTCTAAGGAGATGTTCCATTCCATTAATCAAATACACATCCATTAAGGAGTCATCTTGGGGAATCAGGTCTCCTCTCCAAACCCTAACAACAGTAGATCTCCCTCTAGGTGTGGTCACTTGCACTTCATTCCTGTCTTCATTAAGGTTATGAGCAGTGTTTTCTTCCCCAAGCTCATTGATGTTTTTGGGGTGTTCTATAACAACATACTGGATGTCTTTCTTGTCCATATAAATTCCTCTTGCATACTTAATTGCTGGCCTAGGCACTATGTTAGCATCTAAAGCTCTCTTCAGTCTGGCCATTGATCGGTTTAGTCCATCTAGGTATATGGGTATCGCATGTTGATTGGTGGTCACATATTCTAAAGATGTCCGATATTCTCCCTCAATGATTGACATCATGCCAATCATTGGTACAGTGTTTTGCATATCCTCTGAAGCCATAGGAATTTCTTCTTCTGACTCACTAGAGGTTTCAGAATAATGTGAACGGCTACTTGGTTCGGCTACACTTCCTACAGAAGAGATCACACTTCTTCGGCTTCCTAAGGTTCTCCGAGACCTAAGGTTCTTCACTTTAAAGTTCTAGTTAACCTTTCCCACCTCCACCTTCTAGAGTTCTTCACTGAAGGTCAGAATTCTAGAAAAATTTTGGCTGGGAAAGGATTGATTATGAAGTCTCAATTCATGATACTTGACCCAAAAAGTTAACGATACTCAATCCTTGAACTAAACGATACACGATATCTACCAAAAATGATACACGATATCTCAATATGACGATACTCTATACTTGGATGAACACGATACACGATAGTTGAGCAACACGATACTCGATACACAGGAAACACGATACTCGATACTCCAAAAACACGATACTCGATATACGATACTTGATCACACGATACTTGAGATAGCACAATACACGATACTTGTGAAGTATCGCGATCGAGGATCACACGATACTCGATACTTGAGCAAACGCGATACTCGATACTTGAGCAAACGCGATACTCCATACTTGAGCAAACGCGATACTCGATACTTGAGCAAACGTGATACTCGATACTTGAGCAAACGTGATACTCAATACTTGAGCAAACGCGATACTCGATACTTGAACAAACACGATACTCGATACTTGTGAAGTATCGCGATACTCAACCACAGGAGATCACGATACTTGTCGGGTATCATGATACTCGACCGCGGGAGAACACAATACTTGACACTTTTCAATTTTTTGTTAGTGTTTCTTTTTTATTTTGGGTTCATACACATGTTCTCAGAGTACATTTACCCTCCCCTCTTAGCCTGAATCAAAAAAATACTTCCTCTCTACCCCGGTATGGCCTTCACGATACTTCACGCAGATCGTTTTTCCTGAAATGCTTAATTTATGTGATAAGGATGAGAGAATGATATATGTGCTTACCTTAGGTACTCTCTCTCAACTCTCTAACAACTCTAACTAGCTTTGCACAGCTCCACAAGCTCGGATCTAGCACACGATACTCGATAGCACCTCTCACGATACTTGTTTAAGAGAGAAGTGACTTACAAAATGACATTTTTAGCTTTTATACTTTTGAATTTTCCTACTCACTAAAAAAAGGAAGAACAATAAGACAAGGACTGAAAGCTACTCTAAGTACTTAACCTACTCCCTTGCTCCTCCTACTCTACTCACTCCACTCACTTCCCTAGACTAATAACTCACTACACACACTTCAAGAGTGAGAAGTAGTAAGTGCGGGTGAAAGTGACTTACCAAAGAAGAGAAAAACACTACTCCTCCTCTCACTTCAATGCAAAAAGCTACTTACCATCACACGAATGCGTCGGTTTGATTCGACACTCCCCGGCAACGTGTGTACCTAAGAACCAATTTAGGGACTTGTGGAGAAAGAGACTATACCTCAATCCCCCTCAAGTGCATATAGTGGGGATTCACGCTTTAATTATCCATCCGATGAGTATCAAAACCTAGCCGAGTGTATGAAGACATGCATTCAAATGACGATCAATGCAAATGAGTTACACAAAGAGTGCAAGAAAGACAAAGACTAATCCAAACAAGCTTCAACTGTCAATCATGGTGTCGCAATATTTGGTGCAGCATCCAACATTAAATTGAGCTTTTCTCTCAGCTCCAAACTCCAAATATAGGGAATACATATGCGTTTCGAAGCTCTCAAGAAGACGCATCCAACAGCAATACTTTCACTCAATTCGGACGCTTCTTCTTCAAGTTATGAGCGAAATACTGAGCCGCGGGAATTACCTTCCTACACTTCAGCACTTCCTACACTTCACACACACCTTAACCACAGCAAACAAACGCTTTCATGGGTAGACAACACTTCTTAACACTCTTTCCAAGCAACACACATGCACACAAGCTCACAAAGAAGAAGATACAGAGAGGAGAAGACACAAATTCGAATTTCTGTGCTCTTGATTCTCACAATGGCAAAAAGTACTTACAAAGAGTCACAAATTGACTTATATACTTGTGCCCTAAAAATGGTCCTTTCACACAAGAGACCAGCACTTTTTATTCACTAAAAGACTAATTTCCTACTAATTTACATGGGTAAGCTTCTACTCTTCTGTGGGGATGCATCTAGAGGACTCCTCTAGTGCATTTGCATTGGAAAATATATTACAATAATGGTTATAATACAAAAATTGGGTGTCCAAATTAGAAAAATTTTGGGGCCTATCTTTTTCTCTACCTTTGTGCTCTCTTTGCTCTACAACAGCATAGCTTCCATAAAGATTTATACCTTGAAAAAAGGCCTCCATTTTGATTTACCAAGCCACATAGTTGTGTCGATCCAACTTCTCAATCATTGAGGGAAAGCCATCACCCATCTTGATATAGTTCTGATACCAATGAAAGAACTCGAAGAAGCTTAAAGGAGGTAGAAAAATGAGTTGCGAAGCGACGAAGTTTCATCTAGCCAAGTAGCATAGGACCAACCCTTGAGCTTATGGAGACTGAAATAGAGCTTATGGGAATGCAATAATTTAAATAAAATGCACTATGTACTTTGGAGCATCAAGGAGAAATAGGCGATATAAAACATATAGGTTTGTGCATTGACTCGCTCCAAAAACTTGCTATCTTTGGATGAAACAATCAAATTCAAATGCGCATAGCATCTAGCATGATTACAATTGTAAAAAATCCTTTTTAATGATTCATACACACAAGGTTGAGTGTATAGAATGCACAAGAGTATAGTAAATAAGCAAAATATGCTTTTGGAATGAACCTCACACTTAACTGTGGTACCTCTTATTTTTCAAGAATGCACAGAGATACACCTTGAGAGAGGAAAACTAATGTTTCTCATAACCTACAAAATTAAATTCTTTGAAAATTTATACACATAAACAAGACACTAATACATTTCCAATGAGTGCTCATCCATTGAATTTGGAGCTCTATAGAGAGAGCAACAACCTCTCCAAGCATACTATTGTTAGAAGAAGATGATGTAGAAAAAAGAAGGATCAAGACAATGATATCCACAAGTGTATTTATATTGCTCCCATGTAATGTACAAGTGATTTGAAGTCCTTATATAGACTCCTTAAGTGATCAATGACTTCTACAAGTGGAGTTTGAATTGAAATGAAGGTGGTATTATTGGTTGGAGGAAATCAATTCACTTTCCTACAATCTAGGAGAAGTGAAGATCTAATTTGATCTACTTTTAGGTGATTGATTGATCCATAAAAAGTCTTTTAAAAAAATACAATGAATCAGCGTAGGTAAAAGAATACTTCAATGGACATTTTGGCACAATACAAACCATAGGCTTTTTGATGTAGATCAAATCCACCTCAAGCATAGTGTAAGCTTGATGTTCCAACAATACGTACATACATACACACACACACACATGTATATATATATATATATATATATATATATATATATATATATATATATATATATATATATATATATATATATATATATATATATATATATATATATATATATATATATATATCTCTGTGTGTGTGTATGTATGTATGTATGTATGTATATATGTATATATATGTATGTATATATATATATATATATATATATATATATATATATATATATATATATATATATATATATATATATATATATATATATATATATATATATATATATATATATATATATATGTGTGTGTGTGTGTGTGTGTGTGTGTGTGTGTGTGTGTGTGTGTATGTGTGTGTGTGTGTGTTGAACTATCTACAATTCATCAAATAACCAAACTCAATTCCCCTTGCCCAACAGATACTTGTTCTCCATGGCTGCTAGTTGTTGTTCTTCAATGTTTATATATTCACATTGATCCTAGCTATGGGTGATACTTATCCTTCCTAGGATACCTATCAAAATGAAATAATCTAAAGAGGAGGATTTTTCTTTGCGCTTGGCTTCAATTTATTTCATTCGTAGATTGGTACGATAAATTGTTTCCTTGGTTATGATAAATTATGTCTTTGAGGCCAATGAGTATCATAAATACCATAAGCCATCACAACCATGAATTCATATTTGCCCCAAATATTTTGCATATGCATCTATGTATGTATCCATATGTGTGTGTATGTTCATGCCTGTTTCTCTATGTGTGTGTGTATGTGTATGTGTGTCTCTATGTGTGTGTATGTATATGTGGGTGTATGTATCTATGTGTGTGTATGTATACATGTGTGTATGTGTGTGAATGCACATGTATGTATAGTGTGTGTATGTGTGTGTATGTATACATGTGGATATGTGTGTATGTGTGTATATGTGTATGCATGTATGCGTATGTATACCTCTGTATGTGTATGTCTGCATATGAATGCATAGTGTGTGTATATGTGTGTTTTTATATGTCTATATGTGTGTATGTTTGTGTGTATGGATGTGTATATGTGTGTATGTGTGTTCCTCTATGTGTGTGTCTCTTTGTGTCTATGTATATGTGTGTGTGTATGTATATGTATATTTGTGTGCGCATATGTGTGTATGTATGTGTGTGTATGCATGTGTGTTTATGTATGTGCATGTGTGTATGTATGTGTGTGTATGCATGTGTGTGTATGTATGTGTGTGTAAGCATATGTGTGTATGCATGTGAGTTTATATGTGTGTGTCTGTGTATGTATGTATATGTGCAAGTATCTATATGTATATGTGTATGTGTGTGTATGCATATGTGTGTGTATGTGTATGTGTGTATATGTGTCTATGTATGTGTGTGTATATGTGTATATGTGTGTATATATGTGTGTGTATATGTGTGTATGGATATGTGTGTATATATATGTGTGTGTATATGTGTGTATGTATGTATGTGTGTATATGCTTGTATATGTGTCTGTATGTGCGTGTGTGTGTATATATGTCTATATGTATATGTGTGTGTATATGTGTATATATATGTATGTGTGTGTATATGTGTATATATGTGTATGTATGTCTATGTATATGTATATGTGTGTATGTATGTGTGTGTGTATATATATGTCTATGTATATGTGTCTATATATGTGTGTATATATGTGTGTATGTGTGTGTATATTTGTGTATGTTTGTGTATGTATGTGTGCATATATGTGTGTATGTATATGTGTGTATATGTTTATATATGTGTATGTATATTTCTGCATGTATGTGTGTATGAATGTGTGTGTATATGTGTATTTATGTATGTATATGTGCGTGTATATATGTGTGTGTGTGTGTAAATGTGTATGTATATGTATGTATGCATGTGTGTGTGTATATGTCTGTATGTAAATGTGTGTGTGTATATGTGTATATATATGTATATGTGTGTATATGTGTATATATATTTGTATGCGTGTATGTATATTTGTGTATGTATGTGTGCATATATGTGTGTGTGTGTATATATGTGTACGTATATGTGTATATAAATTTGTGTGTATATGTGTGTATATATGTGTGTATGTTTGTGTATATGTGTGTATGTATGTGTGTGTGTATATGTGTGTACATATGTGTATGCATGTGTGTATATGTGTATATATGTGTATGTATGTGTGTGTATGCATACATATGTATGTATGTGCATGTGTGTGTATGCATGTGTGTGTATGCATATGTGTATATGTATGTGTGTGTATATGCAGATGTACCTACCTGGGAACTCGGTTGCTCAAGGTTGTTCTTCGCTCTTTGGGGTCGCTTTCGCTCTTTGGAGTCACTCAATCGTTCGCGAAGCTCCATTCTGGCACAAATGTGCCACGAAAAGGCTATTTTCTTTCAACTCATTTACCATCGCTTATGCGACACCAAAGCATTGCAGGCAGTTTGCTTGCATCGCTAGGTTTCGAGCGTCACATAAGCGATGCTAAGCATCGCATATGCGATAGCCTCGATTTATCTTTTTGGTTTTTTTTCAAAGACGTCCTTTATGCCACACTTTTTTAAAAAAACGTCACATGAGCGAAGATGCCCACTTTTTTTTTTCAATTCGGGGCATTGCTATGCCCCCGTTATTCTTGTAGTGCATATTGGAAGCCATCACAAACATGAATTCAGATTTGCTCCGAATATTTTGCTATCATAAATTCCAATATATGAAAGAATTGATGCGCATAAAATATTTGAGTTTAATCTTTAAAATTTTGTACATAATAGTTGACTATTTGAGTTTAATCTTTATATAGTTTGTCTATTTCGTACATTTGAGTTATACAAGTTGACTATTTAAGTTTAATCTTTAAAGTTTGGTACATAATAGTTCCAAGATTTAGAACACGGTGAATATAACTAATGAAAATATAAATAACGAAAAATGTTCATTACAACAAACTCTTATCAAGTATGCCCATACAAACATGATGAATAAAATAAGTAACGTAAAAATGATGAGTAATGTAGATTCCCATACCATTCTTGTGTTAGTCTACCATTTAAAATTAGTTGCCAATTACATAATTTGATTTGTGATTCTTTATTTTGTTTAATGATAAAATAAATATAAGCAAGATCTCATGAATTTGCGCTTTGATTTGTATGACCGAATATAGTAAATTTGAACATGTCAATTCATAGAAGATCTATAGATCTCTGTGTACGTGATTAAGAACAGCATTGACAACCTTAGCTATTTGACCACGCAAAGTCGGAGGTGCATATCGCCATAAAGGAGACAAGGATATACGCATCGTCAAGATTCCAGAGGCAGAAGGAGGGGGCGATGATGCTATGCGGTTACAAATCCAGATCCGGAGGGAACGACTTCATAGCTCTGAGACGAGGAACGAACAATTTGAATCTCTCTATTGGATGCAATGATGTGTGATGGGATGAGGAGACGAGCGCGACGCGCGTTGATGAGGCAGCCATTCTGCTCGGACAACAGTACCGCAAGACGCTGATTCGGATCCACCAGCTTCGAGCCCACCATCATCGATTCTCCTGGTCCTAAACTAATAGATGGTCCCTCCCACACGTCTCTGTACTTCGTGCGCATCAGAATTTTGCATCCCGTCTTGTTGACTACCTTAGTTCTGCGATCCTTGTTATGAAAGAGGATCTTTCGTCTCAGCAGCGTTAAATGACTGAGGCCCGATTTAATTCTCTTGGGAAGCACGACCGCGGGTTCCTGCTTGTCAAGCGTGATGTATGTCATGGCTTTGTACTTTTTGAAGAGACGAATGAAAAAGATACGAAAAGGTCGGTGGCCGCGACAAGGGCAGAAGCAATGCGCTCGTCTTTGAATTGCAGCCTGCTGGAGATAGAGGAAGCAGCTACGATCAAGGATTTATAAAGGAAGAGCGAAATATGACAGAAACCTGGCGAGCGGTGATCGCAGTGGCAAAGACAATCGATGCGGAGTTCTTCCGAGTGATGGAGATGGCAGTAACGAGAAAGGAAAAAGTATGCACAGAGAATGGAAACGGAGAGATGGCAATCGCAGTAGCAGGAGAATGTTCGCTGCTTTCAAGAGTTAGCAATCCAGGCAGTGAAGAACTCGAAAACCGGATTTTGCGCAGAAAGATGGATTGGGACAAAATACTAAACGTATACTTGGGGCACACAGTGACTGCGTGCCATGGAATAGTGATTCCGTGCCATGGAATAGTGATTGCCGTCCAACGGCTCTCATTTAACAGAGACGCACATGCAGTCGATCTTTCCTGACGGCCCCGAGCGAGGTTCGTCGGACTTTCTCAGAGTCAATATTTCATAGAAGTCCGATGTTCAATAACATCCTCGAAATTGAGGAGCATGATTTTTTTATTGTAAGCGATCTCTTCCCTTGGAGAATTTTTTTTTTTTTTTTTTTTTTTTCGAGAGAACAGGAAAGATAAAATTAGTGCAGGAAATGAAAAGTTACATCTTGGGGCTTTGCCCCATAGGAGAATCAAGATATAATGTCTTCTAGAAACTGACTCAATGAGAGTCTGGATGGGGAGTACATTTTAAGCAGAGAAGTCTTCCATCTGCTGGGTTTAGTCACTCTCATTAGGTGATGTTGGTCAAAATTACAAGTGAAGGCATCACAGAGGCTGGTTTTACAAAGATGTAACAATCTCAAAACCCCTTTATTGCAGGCGAATAGAAAGTCCCTAGGCTTGTGGGAGAACATTCTTTCATTCCTATTTTTCCAGATGTACCAAAGGGTATGGGCTCTGATCATCTGCCAAAGAGCAATATCCATTCTTTTACTTTCTCCAAGCAAGATCTCTTTGACTCCCAACTGAGGGAGACCCTCAGCAGAACAGTACAGATTAAGGTAGTACCAAAACTTTTGAGCATTTATACAGTGAACAAACAGGTGACTGATGTCCTCAACCTGCCCACAGAAGGGACAATTTCCTGCACTAATTTTAGCCCTCCTGGCTCTGCTTCCAGTCCAAATACCCTGGTGGATGATCATCCACAACAGGAAAGCCTGTCTTGAGGTGTTAGCAAAGGCCCAGACAGTCCTGAATCTGTACATCCATTGGGATCTACCCCATTGCAACTTCCACTTGTTATTTAATTTGCTAGTAACCCAAGTGTCTTTGAGTCCAGCAGCTTTGAAATTTTTGAAAATATCTTCTGCAACATCGGCAACACCAACTTCTTTATGATAATTGTACTCCTCCAACTTGTCAATCAGCCAAGTCCTTTTCCTCATCAAATCCTGTTTACAGGCAGCAGACAAAGTATCAATTCCTTGGATAAAACTAATGTCACAAACTTGCCTGCCATCCCAGAGAGAGTTCCAGGAATCAAAACCTGCTTTCCTGCACTTATTCATCCGAATAGTTAGTTCTTGAGGACTAGAATCAAAAAACCAGCCTATCCAGATGGAACTTTGCAATACAAAATTAGAATTTTTTTTTAGAAAAACAGGAAGCTTGTAAGTACTTTTAATAAGATTCCAAGCTTTCCAGAAAGAACAGATAAGTTTACTCCCTTTGGGAATGACATGGAGAGGAGAGGTAATTACATCCCACCATTTAAGGTTGGTCCAACTTTTGTAACCTGCAACAGAAAATTCAGCAACATTCCTTTTGATGAGAGCTGACCAGAAATCTGTAGAATAAGTAGCCCTAAGAATCCACTTGCCAGCCATTTGAGTGGCCATTTTAGAAGGACAAACTATACCCAAACCTCCCTCATCTTTTTTAAGACAACAGGTTCTCCAGGCAACCTTGGCAGATTTGAAATTATGAGTAGACCCTCCCCAGAGGAACCTTCTGGACAAGCCAATGACCTGAGCAAGCTGTCTTTTGTTAGGCATCCAACAGGCAAAAAAGTAAGTGAGGACAGGCAGGACATAGTGCTTTAGCACAAAAGCTCTTTGAGAAAGATTTTGCTGAAAGTTCATCCAGTGAAACACTTTAGTTCTAAACTTGTCAAACATCCAGTTCCATCTTTGCTCAAAAGAAACCCCAAAACCCATAGGTATGCCCAGCAGTCTAAAAATAGAGCCTTCCATAATGAGGTCACATTTATTAGCCTTTATACATTCAGGAATCACTTTATTAGAGGAATAGAAACCTGTTTTCTTATGATTGACAATAGAACCACTAGCAGTACAGAAAACTTGAAGGCAAGTCATGAAATTCTCAGCAGACACACTATCAGCCAAAGTAATCATATTGGTGTCATCTGCAAACATCTGAAGCCCAAGAGGAGAAGCACAACCAGGGTTGTTCAGCCCTTTAATGTCACCTTTCCCCATACTATCTCTTATCAGCCAACCCAAAGCATCACTAGAAATGGCAAACAAAAGAGGGGCAAGGGGACATCCCTGTCTAACAGATCTAGCAAGAAGAAAAGGGTCAGAGAGACTACCATTCATAGCAATTCTGGAGTTAGCATTTCCAAAAAGAGTGCTAGTAAATTTGATAAATCTTCTACCAGCTCCAATATCAAAAAGGGACTGAAGAATAAAGTCCCATTCCATACGATCATAAGCTTTGTCAAAATCCACTTTGAAAAAAAAAGTATCAACCTTCTTATCTTGAGCATAGGACATCCCCTCCCAGATAGAGATGATAGCATCCAGAATGAACCTGCCTTTAATGAAACCTTTCTGCTCGGGCAGAATGATCTTAGTTGAACGCCGAATGTGGAACGTGGAGGAAGTTTAGGTTCGGCAAGTTGCACTCTATCTGAAGTGGGCCCTTCAGTGAACTAACACTTGTATTTTTTTAAGAGGAAGTTCGACGAAAACCTCATCTTCTTTATAGCTTGAATTCATTGGAAAAGTCTTCTTTATAGCCTGAATTCATTGGAAAAGTCTTCTTTGTAGTTTGAATTGTATTTTAAAATAAAGGAAGTTCGGACTTATCCTACTCTCCAAGACTTAAATTAATTAAAAGAAAAGTACAAGAGAAGGGGACTAGTGCGCATGGGATCCCCCAAATCCCACAGAGTGGGGATAGCTTTTATACAGTTTAGATGACATTACACAAAAGGTAAATCACCCTCTCATCACCGGCATGCAGGGCCCACATGGCTTTAAGCTTGTTGTTGATCAAAAGGAGCACTTGATGATGCCTAGAGGGGGTTTCTTACAATTAGCGATACTTTTGCCAAGGAGGAACAATGATTTCTCAATCGACCACTCTTTGAGGGAGCCACCAAAGTTGTGAGCCCATCTTTCCCACCAGATCTTCCATTGGACCTTCCCTTTGATGGCGTTCCAGAGAGTCACGAAGCAACCGATTGCTTCTCCAGCAGAGCTTGAATTTATTGAAAAATTCTTCTTTGTAGCTTGAATTGATTGAAAGAAAAAGTGTACATATAAATGAGTATACGGTTCATTGTCAATCATCTAGGTGTCTCGTTCAAGGGAGATAAAGTAGACAATTTGATTAGTGCAAGCAAGGTGAGTTCGGCAACATAGAAGATGGCAACATCGACAGGAAACAACGATAGAGCAAGACAATGTTATGATGTTGTTGGGTTGTAGGGTATGCACACACCCTCAAATGTGCATAAGAACCCTCTGTAGACCATGAGAATAACTCTTTTTGTATCTACTTAGAGTTTTCACATAAAAACACCCTCTAAGGACACTTTTTGATATTTGTCTAACACTATAGTAGAGAAGCCTTGGGAAATAACTCATTTGGATACACATCTAGGACTACACACGTGAAAATCCTAGCATGTTCTTTTTAAGGATTTGGTGGTTACCTATCTGATCTTGGAACATCCTAGAAGATATGACAGTTAGAGAGACAATCACCTTTTTGACTTTTCAAAGAGGCACATGGGGAATAGAGCTTAGCTTATAAATAGAAGCTCATTTTTGTAAAGGGGAGATCTTTTGGTCGACGTGCTCTCATGTAATATCTCTTATCAATGGAAGATGCTCTCATTTACTCCAAGAAGACTATTTACATTTATATGTATTGTGTCTTGTGAGTGTGTGAGAGTGGTGTGTGTATGCCATGCATGTCTCTCCTTTGTGTGAGTAGAGTAGTTGAATTTGCTTGTATTTTCCTCATGGACTAGGATCCTTGACTCCCTATTCTCCTTGTTTTCAAGCATGTGGCAAAGTATGGGGCTGTTGCCAATGGCTTGAACATGTGGAAGGTAGGGGTGGATGAGAGGAGAGTCACTCTTGAGCTTTCCTTCTTGCTTCCATGCAAGGTGGTGAGGGTTTTTGGTCATTCCTTGCTAAAACCTCAACACTTTTTGGTGTCTTTGCCAATGATGGTCGGCCTTTCATCACTTGGAGAGCTCAAGAACATGTGGTAAAGTATTGTGTTGCAACTGTTTTTGCTCAATTACGTAGGATTTGAGTTTGTGCTTGGCACTTTCACCCTTCCATTGGGCCATTAGCTCCCTATTTTCTTGCTTTGGTAGGGTAGTTTTAGTTCAATTTGAATGTTTCACAAAAACATCCCCTAACCCCCTTCTGTCATCCTCTCTCACATACATGCACACTCCTACACATTCACTTTGGCATCACTTTCACTTCTGCCACCTCTTTCTCAGTGATGGCCTTGAATTGAGGGATGAGGTAGATTCTCTCTTTGCCTCTTCCTTCTCTTCCCCTGCATATTTCAAAGAAAATCCCCACAAACTATATAAAACTCATTGTTGATATATTTAGGTAGTGATGTGTGTGAACACACTAGGATCCCCAGGACACTTTTTTCCCTCTTTAGGAGGTTTTTTTTTCCCGGCTTGTATATACGCCTATTGCCCTAGTGGGCTACTAATCTTTGTACATTCTCTACTAATACATTTAGTATTGTGTGTTTGCGCTCCAAGCTTCTTCTTCTTCCTTGTGCTATTCGCGTGCTTCCCTAGATGTCTAACTCTAACAATTGGTATCAGAGCAACTCGTCGCTTCATCTAGGGTGCCGTTGACACTCCTCCGTTTGCAGTCTCAGATTCGCACAAAATTTGGTGAGCATACTCAGGGTGTTTTAGAGCTCGTTTCGGCCTCCGAACGCACTATCAGAGTGCTTGTGTAGGCTATTTCATCCTTTTGTGCCAAAGATATATACCAGTTTTTGTTCGCCTGTTTAAGCGTCTCGAAGTCTACTACAGGTCTAGCAGAACTCGCCTGGGCAGTTCTGTTCAACTTTTTGAGATACAGTCAATTTTTTGCATCAAGGTATTTTAGTCACTGGCCATGGCTGAAAGTAGTGATGTATTCTGTATGTTGGCTGTTGAGGATAAGTTGGATGGTAACAACTACCCATTGTGGGCTTATATGATGAGACATGTATTGGTTGCAAAAGGATTGTGGAACATTGTGGAGGGTGTTGAAAGATGTCCTGTTACACCTCTGACTATAGGTACTGCGAATACAGGTGTTGGAGCTGATGAAGATGGTGTCAAAGATGGTATTCCACAGATTCCTATTCGTGATGTTGTTTTTGCTGCACCTACTGTAGAGTAGATTCCCTGGGATGGTAGAGATGCCCAGGCACATGCATTGATAGCTTTGTCTATCAAACGTGTCATTATTCCTTATATTCGCACTTGCAGAACAGCTAAGGATGCTTGGGATACACTTACCACATTGTACCAAGCTAGGAATGAGGCTCGTGTTGCTTACCTCCGAAAACAGTTGGAGAGTGAGCACATGAATGAAGGTGATTCTATGGAGAGTTTCCTAACGAAGATCAAAGACTTGAAGGAACAGTTGATTTTTGTTGATGAGGTTATACCAGATAGCTCACTTGTGCAGACCGTTCTGAATGCTCTTCCTGATTCATATCAGATTTTTGCTTCTACTCTTCGATTGATGATGAAAGGAAATCCAAATGCCTTATCATTTGAGGAGTTAGTCTTTGTTCTGTTGCAGGAAGATCAGTCTAGGCAAAACAAGTCCATTATGCGAGTTGCAGATCAAGCTTTCCTAGCTAGTCAGAAGGGCAAAGGAAAATGGAGCTCTTCAACTAGTAACCAGAAATCTGCTAATTTTGCATATTCGAAGAAGGAAGATAAAGATGAGAAGAAATCAGAAAAGCAGAAATTGTTTTGTAAGTACTGTAAAGGGAATGATCATATCATAAAGAACTGTCCAAAACTGGCTTCTAAAGAGGCAAAGAAGAAAGAGGCTGGAATGGTTGTTACAGAGGCCTCTACACCAAAAACAGAGTCTGCAAATCTTATGCAGGAAGAAGAATGGGCATCTAGTACTGTCTGCAGTTTTGATCCATCTTCTCATGAGCAGTGCATGTCTATAGTAGACTCAGATGTTTGGTATTTTGACAGTGGGGCAACCAAACATATTACCTCGCAGTGCAGTTTCTTCTCTTCACTCGAGCCTGCCCCTACAGGGAATACTGTTGCATGCACCAACAACTCCTCTTATCCGGTTATGGGAGTTGGTAAGATCATTTTGACTACTGTTGATGGTAGTACTTTCACTTTGTCAGATGCTTTATTCGTGCGAGGGATCAAAAAGAACCTGTTATCAGTTTGTGCATTAGCCAAGATTGGCTTGGTTGTGAAATTTGTTGATGATAGGTGTACAGTTCATGATCTGTCAAATGGCGATGTGATTATTGCTTCTGGCATTTTATGTTGTGGGTTGTATAAGCTCATAGACTATGAAAGATCTGTAAATGATTTGGCATGTGCAGTAAATGATTCTCAGGCTATGTCAGATGCAAAGCTTTGGCATGCACGCTTTGGTCATCTAAATTTTGCTAGTTTCCTATGCCTATAGAAATCTAAAATGGTGTCCTCTATGCCCAAACTAGAGGCACCTGGAAAACATGTTTGTGAAGGCTGTATTTTGGGCAAAATGCAGCATTCTTTTCCAAAAGATGGTTCAGTTTGGGCTACACAGAAATTGCAGCTTGTACATAGTGATGTCGGTGGTCCTTTTGGAAATTACAGCTTGTACATAATGATGTCGGTGTCTCTTTTGGAAATTACCTTTACTTCATGACTTTTATTGATGATTCTTCCAGGCATGCATGGGTATATCCACTCAAAGCAAAGTCCGAAGTGTTCATGTGCTTTAAACAGTTTTTGGTTTTGGCTGAAAATCTATCAACATGTAAAATGGGCACCCTCTGTTCTGATCAAGGGGGGGAATATATGTCTTCTGAATTCAATGCATTTCTGGCTGAACGTGGGATAAAACACCAGTGTACAGTGCCGTATACGCCTCAATAGAATGGAGTTCTTGAACAAAAGAACAAGTCACTCATGGAGATGGCGATGTGCATGGTCAAGGGTCAGGCTTTACCACATAGTTTTTTACTCGAGGCTGTCATGTGTGCAACATATGTACTAAACAAGTGTCCCACTAAAGCGCTACAATCTATCACTCCATATGAGGCTTTGCATGACCGCAAGCCATTTGTTGCTCATCTGCATGTTTTTGGTTGTTTGGCATATGCACTAGTGCCTGAACAACATCGCAGAAAAATGGATGTTAAGGCCGCAAAATGTATTTTGGTAGGGTACAATTCTGAAAGTAAAGGCTATCGTCTATATCATCCATAAACTAAACACATTCAGGTTAGCCGTGATGTTGTATTTGTGGAAGATGTTATTCAACCATTGCTTTCATGTACTAAGGAGACATATGTTAGCTCCAAAGACATGTATGATACTTTGATGCCTCTTTTTACAGGTGGACAGGCTAGTGCTGGTCCTAATGAGGCAACTTCTCAGACTTTGTAGGTTTCATATGATGATGCAGATCATTCCATTTCTGATGCAGATTTACATGATGCACTTGTTGATGAGAGAGATGATATTGAGCAGGCAAAAACTATGCCAAAATAGCTGGTGCAGACTTTGCGTGACAGCAAATTAGATGCACCTTTGTCATATCGTACTCGTTCAGGCTCTCATAGTGCCTCCTTTGCATCAGATTGCTATGCTATGGCTGCGTCTAGTCTCTGTGATGAGAATGAGCCTGTTTCTTTTGATGAAGCACAGAATTCAGAAAATTGGATGGCTGCTATGCAATCTGAATATGATGCTATAATGAGGAATGGTACATGGTCTTTATGTGACTTGCCTCCTAGAAAGAAGGCCATTGGCACTAAGTGGGTATACAAGTTGAAGCGTAAACCTGATGGTACAATTGACAGGTATAAGGCTAGGCTTGTTGCAAAGGGTTATGCGTAGGAAAGAGGCATTGATTTTGATGAGACCTTTGCACCTACATGTCGTATTTCTACTGTTTGGAGCATTTGTGCACTTGCAGCCCATCATGGTTGGAATGTACATCAGTTGGACATTAAAACAGCATTTCTAAATGGTGATTTGCATGAAGAAGTGTATGTTTTTCAGCCTCGTGGCTTTGTGCAGAAAGGGCATGAAAACCAGGTGTGCAGGTTAAAGAAGGCATTATATGGTTTAAAGCAAGCACCAGGTGCTTGGTATGAGAAGATACATGCCTATCTGGTTGCACATGGTTTTGAGAATAGTCCAACTGAAAGCACCTTATATGTTAAGCGTGCTAATGATGTGCTTCTGATCATTGTTGTCTATGTTGACGACATGCTGCTCACTGGTCCTATTGAGAAGCATATTGCTGATTTCAAGGCTGATTTGCATGCCTCATTTGAGATGTCTGATTTGGGGCATTTGCATCACTATTTGGGCATTCACTTTATGCAAGTTGATGGTGGAATGGCTTTGTGTCAAACGAAATATATTGACACATTATTGCAGCATTTTGGCCTTGAAGATTGTAAGCCTATTGCTACTCCTATGGAGACAGGTTTACGATTGAGTCTTCATGATGTTGGAGATGCATTTGATGCTGTTCTCTATCAACAAGTTGTTGGATGCTTGATTTACTTCTGCATTACTTGGCGAGATATTCAGTTTGCTGTCTCACAGATGAGCAGATTTATGCATTGCCCAAGAGTCAAGCATTGGCAGGCGCTTAAGCACATCTTTCGCTAGTTGAGTGGTACTCGGCTACTTGGGTTGTTGTATCCCAAGGGGGGATCACTACCGCCAGATTTGCATGCTTTTTCTGACTCTGATTGGGTTGGTTGCTATTACACTCGTGTGTCCACTAGTCGCTTTTGCTTCATGCTTGGTAGCTCATGTATAACTTGGTTGAGCAAGAAGTAGCCTATTGTGGCCACTTCCAGTTGTGAGGTTGAGTATAGGGCAGCTTTTACAACTACTGTTGAGTGTGTGTGGCTCAGACGCCTTATGGCTGATTTGGGTGTTGGTCACTCTTTTGCCACCACCATCTTCACTGACAGTTAGAGCGCATTGGCAATTGCAAGGAACCCTATGTTCCATGCTCACACTAAGCACATTGAGGTGCATTATCACTATGTTGGGGAGAGGTTCTCTACTGGAGAGATCAGCTTGGCATATGCGCCCACGCAGGAGAACATTGCAGCCTTTTTGATGAAGGCTCTGCCTAGGGAGAAGTTTGAAGCTTTCCACAAAGCTTTGGGCTTACTTCCTTTTGTGGAGTGATTTCCACATAGCTTGGCACTTCCTTATACATGAGTGCCAGCTCCTTGTTCACCGCATCACTCCCAGGGGGGATTTGTTGATATATTTAGGTAGTGATGTGTGTGAACACACTAGGACCACCGGGGCACTTTCTTCCCTCTTTAGGAGGTTTTTTTCCACCGGCTTGTATATACGCCTATTCGCCTAATGGGCTACTAATCTTTGTACATTCTCTAGTAATACATTCAGTATTGTGTGTTTGTGCTCCAAGCTTCTTCTTCTTCCTTGTGCTGTTCGCGTGCTTCTGCAGACATCTAACTCCAACACTCACGAGCTCGCTTCTTGAATCCCCATTTGAAATTGCAAGGAAACTTGAATGATTTCTTTAATTTTGCATACGTTGTGAATTTTGGTGTGGAGGGGTGATATGTTTACTTCAACTCTTAATGACCACACTTGAAGTGGGCGTTGGAAAAGAAGTCACTCACGAGTCTTAGTCACAACTGGATGGTTTACGCATGCAAAGGTGTACTCATGTTCAAAGCTTTGTGTTATGCTTACCTATCATCTAAAGAAATTAGTTTGTGCCACTTGACAGGCGCCATTATTCTCACTCCTTCCTCTCTCCATTCGTAAGAAGCTAAGCAACCACGGCCCTCTAGTCCCTCTCTACAGACACTGGTCGAGCACCTTGGGCTCCCCCTTTTCCCTATCTCTTTCGGGGTTGAGCTCCGCTGAGCTCCCCCTGCTCTGCGTGTTCTCGTCGCAGGCAGATATTCATCTCCTTTGGATCTGCTCGGTGCTTCTCTGCCCGTCTTCTTTTCCAGTTTGAAGATTCCCACAAGTGCTATTCAAGGTTGAGACCTCGTGTCTCCCCCGGTGCTGCGGGCGCTGAAGGTGGACAAGCTATGGATCCTTCCCACACAAATCTTTGATTAAGCACCAAGAGCACCAAGAGCACCAAGGTTGAAGCCCTACTCCTCTGTGAAGGCATGTATGCACTCGTTCGAGTTCTTGCATCAAGAATCTTATTACATTTTGGCTGCTGTTGAGGTTCTCCTGCGTGTTCGGTGTTGCTCTCTTGCACTATATGCAAGGTTCTCCAGAAACTCCTTCTCGAAAATCTTTCTAGCACTATGACTAGCACACAACATGGGATCAAGCTCTTCATTAGCTTCCCTCGCATGCTGGATGCCACCCTTGCAGAGGACAGGAGGTTTGTGTGCTTCCGTTTTTTCAACATCTCCCTTAACGGGGGTGGAACCGTACTACCCCTATTCATTCCATGGGAAAACTTCTGCTAAGGCTGAACCCTCATGGGTTCTCTCTTCTGTTCGGCATTACAACACTTGGGCATCTCCTTTTATCCCTCCTTGGCCCATGAAAGTCTAGCTCAATGCTTCCTTGAGGCACCTCGGGCCATGCAGTTCTCAGAATATTACTTCTTTTTCTCTAACGACACTCCAGCCTCATGATTTCCATCACATCTTTGATGGAGCATATCTTTGGTGGAACATACTGGCAAGGCTCCCCTGGTGGCATCATGCTCCTTTGTGTTGCTCTATCAAGCTTCATTTTTGTGGCATTCTATGTGTGATTATGGACTTTTTTTCCCTTGCATATTTTATTGTTGGATCTTTGTGTGTGAAAGATGTGGACTCCTTCAGTGGACAACGACTTTCTCCATGGGTCATTCACATTGGAAGCCGACACATAAACTTTGTCTGCATGAAGCAGGTAGCCCAAATCCATGTGCTAACCTGCGTATATGGGTTCGCATCTTTATCCTTGAAACCATGTGAGGGAATAGACTCCTAAGTTCCCTGGTTATAAGTAGGGAATCTATTTTAAATCCTTCAACGTGATACAAAAGTTTTTGAACCCGCACAATGTCCATTGATCGGACACATATATTAACTAAAACTATTTCTTGGAACTTCCAAGTTGGTGATGGAGCTGACTAGCATATTTTTTGCCACTTTGTGCCAATGGAAGCGTTTTTGCTACCCTCGAATATTGCTAGAGCTAAAGGATGGTTATGGCCATTGAGTTCTTGTACCAACCATTAAGGGTTGCAAAGTGAAGAACTGAGCGTTGGTTCTCCTTTATGTCTAATAAAAGAGTTCACGAGTTGTTGTATGCTTGTTACTGTTCAAAATTTGGTACCCCTCAAACTTGTGGTGGGAGGGTGTGTGAGTGTGATGAGGTTTCTCATGGTTCTACATGTCAGCTCATATGGCCAAGTTTTTTGCACAAATGCAACTTGAAAGTATGGTATGCTGGGGGTTGAAGATAGATCAAGACATGATTTAATGAAAATTCTAATTGTTCTTAATTTTTTCTAAGCTCCTACCATGACTAATGACAGCTTGCAACTTGCTTGCTTTTGCATAATATCGTCTTGTAATATTGAGTGTTCTGATAAAATTGTAGATTTGCAATGCCTTTGTTGTTTATTTTAAGTTGCAGGCCTGACCTTCATCCAACACATGAAACATGGTGTGTGCTCTTTGAAATTCTTGCAGATCGACTTCCCAACTACACAGGAAAATATCTTGACCAAAATTTCTTGAAGCTAGATTATTCTTGTATATTTTTTCTTTTTTTTTTTAATGAAAAGGAAATGTTGCATGTGTGGTACGGATCACTCTCAGGATAGGTTTTGAAGATCCTCACGATTAGAGCTGCATGGGAGTAGTGTTCTTCAAGGCTATTGAAGAAGCCCTATTTTCAATGACTGTTTGTAGTTAAAAAATGGGATGGGCTCTAAATGATTAACCCATTAATACAGACTCTACCTAACTTTGGCCACAATCCAATTTTTGCATCTACTATTGAATGTTGATGACCTGCTTGCTTTCTTCATATGTTTTGTGATTACATGAACAAAAGATGGCCACTACTCTGTGATGTGTCCTTTGCTTAGAAAGTGAAGCTGTTGTTGTTTGTTGCATTCTGATTCATGCTAAATCATCTTCTTATATAATTATATGTGATCTGGGTGCTATGGATGAAGTCCGGGTGCACCTACATATGTTTTAAGTACATAGATGAGGAAATGTGCATCTGCATGAAAGTCGTACTACAAATTTTAAGGTTCAAGTTTCTGATGGGTTGTTGGGTCTTTGTCTTTTGGATCCCGTTGGAGGAAGCTACTACAAATGTAAGTTCATAACTTTCTTGTGTGTTCAGATGCTCTACTATGTATGTTTAGTAGAAATGAAGATGATGGCATCATATAGGAGGTTTCTGTCATCACAACCAGAATGGACAGATACTATGTTTGAAATCCTTGGTACAATTTCTTTATGTTGAGATAGTGTTCTTTGAAATACAGTCATATCGTATGTTTGGAAGTTGTTTCCAGAGCGTGTAGTGGTCTACTTCCCTCACTGTTGAGTTGGGAGGAGTTGGGGTGATTCTAATGAGTTATCCTCCTTGTTTGATTACCCACTCATCTATTGACTCATGATTAGTCACACATTTTTATTCTAAAGATCACTTGAAAGATGTGTTGCAGGTAAGCGACTTCACGACGAACAAGATTCTTGATAGGTTTGGTGGAAGTGTGATATTCTCTTTGGCACACCTGAAGTCCCAACTGCTTGGAAGAGTTTATTAAAAATGACCATAAACTCTTACTCCATAACTTGAGAAGTCTCCATCCTATGTGACAGTCATGCTACATAATTGTGTAAATGTTTCTGCTTACAAAAGTTTGCAGGATTACTATTGGTGCCTCAATTAGATGTTTCTGGAATAGAAGGGTGCATAATTGACCTCGCACTTACCTCAATCTAATTGGATCCATCTTCTCTGTGTACTTCATGAAAATGAGTTAAATGTTTTGGACATTGGGTGCATACTGCTTGTGCTTCGAACTCTTCTTTGTGTGGTGAGCAGGTATTCTTCAAAGGAAGATTACAGATGCATATAGGGAGTGCTATTTTTGTTGGAGGTGGCTGAAGTCTAAATTTGGGGGCTTATCTTTGATATTCTATCACATAATATGAATGCTCTTATTTTAAGTAATCACCTTAACTTTTCTCTAAGTGTTACAGGGCAAAACAAAAGGGGCATGATGGCCCTCAAGCTCAAGGGGCTTGCTACAAAACAATCTAACAATCTAGATGTGTAGGGGCTGCTCATTTTGAGATACTTGATTTGTCTCACAGATTTTTGACAATATGGAGTTTTAGACTCATGCATATGACAACAGGAAATTGTACCCTGGGTACCTACTTTTTATGATTTCATCCAGGTTGCGTGCTATGGAGGTTTCAAGATTAGCTATGATACTAGGCTCTCTCGTGTCCTAAGAAAGAAATTCCTAATTTTTTTTTCATGAATGCAAGAACTAAGTGCTACCCATTCTCCCATAACTTCCAATACCCCTGACTTCTAGGGAACACAAACTAAACTCTAAGAGTATTGTTTTTTGCTAGGGAAGTAACTCCCTGGTTTTACAATGCTTATGTAAAGCATTATTTTACATTTCAGACCAACACACTTGGAACTTCGGCATTGATCCTTTTTACTTCCTACAGATGATTTGAAACTATGCTTTGCAGGAATAACTCTGGATAAGTTGTTTAAACTTCATGAATGCTTGAAGAATGATAGGAGTCATAATGTTGCACTATCTTGTGAACACAATACTTATGATAAGTCGCAAGCTTGTTGATGTGTGCATAGTATAAATGATGGTAAGACCATAGGCTACATTCATCTCATGCTCTACATTGCAAAATGTCACACTCTCACTTGAAAATAATGGAGTATGGCACTTTGGGTCTTGATTGGACAGCAATGGATGCTCCCTGAAATGGAAATTACAATTCGACTAAAATGTTATTGTTTACTTCTTTTTAGAAACAATCTACTTGTTGTGTATGTTAATTTTCAGGAATGGGAACTTCTGGAGAAGGCATTTCTAGCCTTACAAAGGACTGCACAAGGGGACGAATGCTAGGCTGACTGCCCCCCCAAGGGGATTGTGTCGCCTAGCTTTGAAGATTAAAGATTTGCAGATTGAAGTAAAGACTGAGGACTGCTGCCTGAAGCTTTGGAGATTGAAGAATTGCATAATTTTGAAGATCTGAAGAGTTTCCAGACTTGACTCCAACTTGGAACAATTCAGTTATGTATGATCTTCTTCCCTTAGCTTTGTCAAGGACGACAAAGTCTAGGGGGGGAGAGTGTTGGGTTGTAGGGTATGCACACACCCTCAAATGTGCATAAGAACCCTCTCTAGACCATGAGAATAACTCTTTTTGTATCTACTTAGAGTATTGTGTCTTGTGAGTGTGTGAGAGTGGTGTGTGTGTGCCATGCACGTGTCTCCTTTGTGTGAGTAGAGTACCTGCATTTGCTTGTATTTTCCTCATGGACTAGGATCCTTGACTCCCTATTCTCCTTGTTTTCAAGCATCTGGAAAAGCATGGGGCTGTTGCCAATGGCTTGAACATGTGGGAGGTAGGGGTGGATGAGAGGAGAGTCACTCTTGAGCTTTCCTTCTTGATTCCATTGTGAGGATTTTTGGTCATTCCTTGCTACAACCTCATCAAACGCTCAACAGAGTAAGTCATTGCATGAACATCAAGGTGATGGAGGTGGAGCTATGGCCTTGGCTTCCTGAACCTTGAATGTGTGGATCAAGAATTTTATTTCTTGCTTGTGTGAATCTTGAATCTCCATTCTCTTGAGCAGTTACTACTTAGGAATTAGGGAACCTGGGAGTGATAGTCTCAGAACTAGGCATGCCGTTTATGAAGACATCATGGTTGGACATATTTGTCTTGGTCATCAGGAAATAAGATCCAAAACTCTCATCTCACTGAATCCTCATAAACTTTCATGTTGGAACTTTTGAGGACTGAAGTACATGAGCCTTGAGGAAGGATGCACTCAATCTACATACAAGAGCAAGGGTCCAAAACACTTCCTTATTCTCTATAGAGTAATAGAGATCTTTTGCATCATGAATCAAAGCTTTAGCTTCTCCATTTGCTTGCACACAAACATTGAATACACAGAGTAAGTTCTCCTCCTAGCCATCGTCCGAGATCCTCTAGCTAATGAGACACTTCTCAAAAATAGAGACTCTCTCCTTTTGTCCTCTACCCTTCTAATAATATGGTGTTATACCCATATTAATATCATGTGATATTTCCCTTGAAAATGTAAATGAAATGTCTCTAATGGTAGAAGAAAGTGCTCGGACTCCCCTGAACCCCATGTACTCTATGTACATGGTCATCTCTGTGTATGTTGTTTCCCCCTATCATTCCCCTTAGGAAGTCTCATATGAGATCATCTCAAAGGTGGGAAATCGTCTTAGTGGTGCCTACTATCTCCCATATACACTCAACTTCCAAATGATCATTCCATCACATATAACATTATCAACATGAACTAAGTCCATATGATGTATGCTCTATGGAGTAATATGAAAAGCAAGTGTAAAGCGCCAAACTTATAAGCTTTACCGTACGATAGTGGAGATAATAAACCATAGAATCCTCTGAAGTATAGAACAAAGTCCCATAACAAGTGATTCCAAACCCATCTAGGACTAAATGATAGATTGCCCTCATACCGCTCTAGGTTTTACTAACCTTGAGTGTAATCACAAGTAATAGTTTAATCTAAATTATCATGTGAACTATGCAATTCCATCATGTAGCTCAAATATAAAAATTTCTTCGTAGTAAAATGCAATCTCTACATTTCACCAACCAAGAAGTCTATGGTTTTTCATCCATTACCTTTGGACTAAGTTCTATTGAAAGAGCATGTATTTGCACTTGTGCAAACTCTAAAATATTCTCTTCCCCGTGGTTTGCCATATGAATGCAAAAGCATTCCCTTTGAGATTCAGATAATCCCTAAGTACCCATTGTCCTAAGTGATGCTCACACATCATCCTCATGATGAAGCACCAACTAAGAGTTTGGTACCCCAATAGGTTAGATACATCCCTATCTCCTAGAAACGCTAAAGAGAAGACTCATAACTCTACTCCCAGTCTCACTGATGTCAATAACTAGATCATCTCAACTAGTCAGAGACCATATCCCTAAGTACCCATTCTCCTAAGTGATGCTCACACATCATCCTCATGATGAAGCACCAACTAAGAGTTTGGTACCCCAATAGGTTAGATACATCCCTATCTCCTAGAAACGCTAAAGATAAGACTCATAACTCTACTCCCAGTCTCACTGATGTCAATAACTAGATCATCTCAACTAGTCAAAGACCATCACGGGAAATAGACAGAACTACTTCTCTCTAGAGTCTCCAGGTGAGACTAAACCTAACCATCATGATTAACTGATCTCCCTCTTGTCATTCATAGAAGAGTGCCACTTCTATCTAGACAACCAAAATGAGAAAGTGAAACTCTCTCTCTCTCTCTCTATGCAATCTCTTTGAAGGGCTCATAACTAAGAACATGTACATAAGTTCTCCATATTTTTCTCCAAAAATAGTGGAGAAAGGGACTCCCATGTGAAGGAAAATTATATTGAAAAGTAGAGTAAATGAATTCCTTCTAAAATATAAATTAAGAGATGTTTTCTAAACACCTCTTGTGTCTAAAAGAAAATATGCTCTATTCTTCTCCTATGAAGAAATAATATTTTCCTTTCATTCTTTCTCTCTCAAAGAATAGGAGCTAAAGTGAGACCACTGAGCTAAAGTGAGATCTCTCCTTAATCTCTAAGCTAATTACCACTTTCTCCTTTCCTTAAAAGAGAAACTTATGAATTCATTTGCTCCTCTCTTCCATGAGTGATGCATAATCCCTCATTACAGATATTCCTATAAAGGTGGAGAACAAATCTCCCGTAACTAATGAAGGTATATGTAATGAAGAGTGGAGAAAATAAATTCCTTGTAAGGGTCAAAGCCCTCTGCTAAAATGGTTAGCAATGATATGACATGATACCATAAACACATGTGTATCCAAACTAAAGAGCTATCTCTGCCAACCATCCTCTATGCATGGATTTATACGATCCCATCAACTAATGGAATTATCCTTCCTGAAAAGCTCAGAATGAGTATGCGATACCAATGGTGATAAAATCACCTATCACATTCTCTACTAGAAGAATAAATATTCTCTAAACTATGAAGGATAAGTACCAATCCTAAGTAGATGTCTACTAGGATCTCTCCTCTGATCTAGTGAGACATGATGCCATGAATGATGAGTCCTTTTCTTCCTGGCCATAGAAGAAGAGTGCTCAAAGGGAAGTCATTTCCACCGTCCCATACCAGTGAAAACTTCTTCCAATTCACGGTGTCATACCTACACTAAACCAAATATATATTCCATATATATGTAATGGAATATATAAGTGGAATCTAATGAATCCCATATCCTCAACTCATATCTGTGGACTCAAATGAGTCCCATGTCCTCTAACTAGTTAGTTTGGTTCTAGTCAATATGTGACAATGGATATCCCTTGCTTTTCCAAACTAACTTGTTCCTACGTACCAAGATTGATCCTAGGTACCTCTCTATAGATCCCAACATACATATATGTATTGGGTACCACAACTATTTCTTACTAAGGGATCTATGTTCTAAGTCATAGAGCTAGTGCCATGCCTGTGGCCTTCCTAATCATCACTCGAATCACATAAGCACCCTTCGATGCTATTTCAGGAAACCCATCTCTGTGATCCCATCTAATTCGTTTCCTTAGTACTGAAGGAGAAATACTTCACTACTTGCTCAAGTGATGTACATGAGTGAACTAGTCACTCTTTGGGTATTCCTAATAATACCCCATAGTCTCCTAATCATACTGGGAGACTCTTGTGAAGATACATAAATCTTCACTTCTTTAGAGAGTGTCATATATGTATCTCTCGTGCCTATATGCAAGTTCCTAAAACCTATAGGATTGCTTGTGCACATTACTAATGGTGAAGATGTAGCTCCTTCCCTTAGCAATCCTATGGTCTAAATCCATAAGGATTATGTGTAGGGATCCTATTACTACTGAAGTTTCCTTATGTCTAATATTATGATGGTCCTAAGTCCATCAAATACATGCTTACAAGCATGCTAACACCTTATTCATGTTTGCAAAAAAGGCATGTTACCATGCCATAACATTCTTACCTAAAGGTAAGTGCGTATATAACGCCATGAGGTAGGAAAAAATTCGATAGCAATTCCCTAGGAAATGGAATCCCAAAAAATTTAACCATAAGCTCAGTGGCACACAGGCCACCCAACAACATAGGGCTTGACAGGCCCATGGCATGCACACCATAAACTTATATATGGACTCCATAACCTGCAAAAACATAAAAAACAAATGCTAGCAACAATTCTCTTTGTTGCATAACCATATAGTTTTTGCAATCCTCTTTCCTGCAAACAATCAAAAAGTGTACTTCTCGCCTGTTGATCCATACTTTAAGAATTTAAACAATGATCAACATTTGATGTATGCAATCCAATTTATGCATGTACATACAAAACATTCCATAACATAAAGTAAAATGCCTGAAGCATAAAGCATACATCCCTGAGTGGTTTAGTATTGAAATTGCATGCATCGAATTCTTTTTAATAAGCTCCGAGACCTCTGCACCTTCCTCCTCAGGTCCTAACATAAACTTTGAAGTGTCCAAAAATATAGGAGCACTCCCCAAAACATAAACCATGGTTAGATGATTACTAAAATAATGCAATTTTATCAAAAACATGCATTTTTAATCCTTCTTTAGACCTGCAAAAACCACTTTAGGACCCACAAATGATGATAAACTGAAATATATAGTATGTGCAAAGAGCTCGAAGTGAAATTACTTCAATCGCCTTCCTGCTTTGTAAGATATGGCTCCCAGAAGGTAGTCGCCAAAAATTGTTCAGACTTTCCAGACTTGTTCAGACCTGCAAAAATACTTATTTCCCAAAATTTCTTTTAATAAATTGAAAAGTGTGCTCTTTGAAACGAGCCATAGCACGTACAATTTGGATTTTTCTAGCCCAAGATATGGCCATTCCAAGCGGGACATGCCAAACTAGTGGACCGTTGCAGCGGTTGGAAAAAGTGTGAAAATGTGATTTTTGGGATGCCCAAAAGCATTCTTCCATCACGCAAATCCTAAAATTCTCTCCATATCCTCAAAAAGTGGTATATGAAGATGCTTGCGCCTATTTTCACCATTCCAAATCCGCCCTTAGTGCATGCTAATTTGCTCCCCAAATAGGCCTAAATCAAGATTTTTACTTTCATGCAAAAGCTTAAATGGGAGCTTTTACCAAGCTAATTCTAATCCACTTCTAATGTGGACTTTTCTTGGATTTTCTCTTCTTCAATGTAATTCATACACCATACATCATGTTTGTATGCACTAATCTCTAGAAAGCCTCTTAAATGGTCTTTTTTCTTACTCCGGAGTTTGATAAAGATTAACATCTGATTTTTTTTTCTAACAAGTGTGGAAAGGGGGTTTTTGAGGAAGTACATTTCCTCCCTAACTTATTATTTTGATGAGTCTAATGATTCCAATATGAATCCCATACACCATATTCTCAGCATATATACTTTTTCCCATCTATCCATAGCTAATGCACCTCTTTTTCCCTCTTCCAAAATGGGAATTTCTTAGATTCAAGTGCTGAAATTTTTTCTCAAACTGTGATGGAAGGAGGTTTTGTGGAGCTTCAAACTCCCATCATACTGAGGTATATTTTGGATTTTTTAATCTTATATGGAATTCAATATACTAGACTATATATATCCATGATTTTTCCTACCAAAATAAGAAAACTCCCGCTTGATTTCCCTTTCCCCAAATGGCAATTCATCAAAAATAGCACCAGGAACTTGAAGGCATAACTCCATGTTGCCAAAACCTCAAGAACCAATGTAACAATCCCTTTTCCTTTGCATATAAGTACTTTTCCCAATGACTTTGGATCCATCAATCCTTCCTCTTTCATCTTCCAAAAGGGAGTTCCGTTGAGAAAGCTCAAAACATTTAATACTTGAAAACCCCCATAAGAAACATGGTGATATTCTAGAAAAATCATGCTTCGGAAGTGAGGTTTACTATTGGAATTGTGTTATAGGATGGTAAGGATTTCGAGGTCGTATTCACCTTGCTCATGTCTCTTTTCTTTTAATGCTTCATCCTCTTCGCACATATTAGAACTCCACCTTCTCCTCACAAAACGATGACCATTTGAGACCTCGAGCAAACATGGCATCACGGCTGGAGGCGTTTCATGGGCCTCCTTTGAAGACTTTGCTCCTCTAACAGGCTACTGACTTGTTGCCTCTTCGACCTTGCACAGTGCTCATGCATTTGTAACAAATTTAGAAAGTTTATTCAACAATATGTGTGTATATACGTGTGTATCTATATATATGTGTCTCTATGCATGTGCATGTGTGTGTGTAAATGTGTGTGGATGTGTGTGTGTGTGGAAGTGTATATATGTCTATGTGTGTGTGTATTTGTATGTGTGTGTGTGGCTATGTGTGTATGTGTGTGTGTCTATGTGTGTATGCATGTGTGTATGTGTGTATATATGTGTGTGCATATGCATGTGTATGTGTGTATGTAAATTAGTGTGTATATGTATGTCTGTAAATCTATGTATATGTGTGTGTATGTTTCTATGTGTGTATGTGTGTGTATCTATGTGTGTATGTGTGTCTGTGTGCATATACATGTGTATGTGTATATATGTGTGTGTATGCATGTGTATGTGTTTGTGGAAATGTGTGTCGATGTGTGTTTTTGTGTGTGTGTAAGTGTGTATGTGTCTAATATGTATGTGTGTGTGTCTATGTGTCTAATATGTATGTGTGTGTGTCTATGTGTGTATGTGTGTGTCTATGTATGTGTCTATGTGTGTATGTGTGTGTGTGTATGTGTGTGTGTCTGTGTATGTGTATGTGTGTCTATGTGTGTATATGTATGTGTATATGCATATGTACATGTGTATGTAAATCTGTGTGTATGTGTGTGTGTGCGTAAATTGGTTCAAAGTGTGTGCTCAAACCGTGTCGATCTCTCTCTCTCTCTCATCCTAATCCCAACACAAATGTGCAAGAAGAAATCAAATTTTTTTTTTACATTCCAGAGCATCGGTTATGTGACGGTCTAGAACATAGGACATAATTCTCCTAATTCTAAACTAATAGATGGTCCCTTCCACACATCTATGTAATTCATGTGCATCAGAATTTCGCATCATATCTCGTTGACTACCTTAGTTCTACGATCCTTGCTTTGGAAGAGAACCTTTCATTTCAGCAATGTTAAATGATTGAGGCCCAATTTAGTTTCCTTGGACAGAAGCAATGCAACTACAATCAAGGGTTTGTAAATGAAGAGCGAAACCTGGCATTATCTTCTATTGAAGTTGAGTACAAAGTAGTGTTAAATGCGCCTTGCCGTCATAGGCACGTTTAAGCTCTTTCGGGTTCTTGGGAGTGGAAGGGGTATGTTGAACAGAGGCCCTATTACTTAATTTTCCCAATCAACACAATTACTTCGTACTATTTAGCACTCAAACTCTCCATACAAATTACTATCAACCCTCTGGTTCATTCTCTCACACTCTTACTGTCTGTACTCAGACTATTGCTAGTTCTTACACAACTTTACCGATTACACTCCGGCTGATACGTTCTTAATACACAGCGCCGAAGCTATTCATTACCGTAATACAGACTTACGTTCTCTAACTTAAAGGAAAGATACCCAAACAAAAGCTAATGTAATCAAACATAGACAAGAAACAGTAATACTCAGATTTCTCAACATCGTGCTATGACAACTTCACAGAATGCAATCGCCCAGACAAACAGTCTGGTGATCCTCCTGATCGTTACCAAAGCGTCCTTTCATTAGATTATAAATAGATACAACTCTATGCAACAACCTTTCAGTTCGTGCGGAATATGAAAAGAAAAAGATTTAAAATTGCCAATCCGGCAGCCTACACAGCATGGATGGTGGACTTGAACCCGCAAGGTTTCAAAATTTATGGCTCGTCTACTATACCCTGAATATACATTGTTCGAGCGAACTTAAATGTTCTGGCAATTTTCTGCTTCAGCGAATTTCTGCCTATGTTTGCAGAAACGCCTCTTGCAGGTAGAAATTGTTTGCCAGTGCTGTGTCACGGCTCAATTTCATATCGGCAATCTGTTGATCGATATGAGATAAACACATTTGCAAACTGGAGCTCTGTATTAGTTTGCTTTAGTAAATTTGTCAGTTCCTGTCCTTTGTGCACGGCTTCATCCAACTGTACTCTAGTTTCTTCCAAAAAGTTTCCCAGTGCTACACGAGCATCCTCTCTATCTTGGGCTAACTGTTTTAGCTGGATAATTTCTGCATCAGCAGCACACAATAAATCATCTTTAGCTTGTATGTGAGCTAATGCATTATCTCTTTGGCCGATTAATGATTCTTGTTCAGTAAGTCTGGCCTGGAGCTGTTGAATCTGTAGGTGCAGAGCATGATTTTCTGCTTTTACTGCATCGAATTCTTCCTGTAATGGAGTAATATCTGCTTCAAGGGTATCAACCTTATGCTGCAATTCCTGAGGAATATTCTCAGTAACCATTCTGAGTTGCACCGGAAGTTGTTGGGAAAACTGGATGAGCATACAGCCCATTGATTCTAATTCGGTAAACAAGGGGATTGGAGAAATGTGCTGGGATGAAGAGGTTGTCAAGAGATAAGTGGAATCCGTTGGAGAGTAATTGAGTGAGGAGGATGAAGCGGCAGGTTCTTCAGGAACAAAGGGTGGAACACGAACAATGGGCTCAATCAGAGGTATGGGTGGAGGAATGTGAAGAAGAGTATTGGATACTAACGCGGTTCCGATCGATTGCTGCTTATTCACTTCAGTACTGGCAATGAGAATATCCATGGCCGTAATCACTTCCTCGAAGATTTCTGCAACAAGGACTTGCACGTCTTCTTTAGACTTTTGCTGAGACTCTTCTCGAGAACAAACTGCATCAGAGTTGATAATAGAAACACTTTGTTCCTGCTGCTTATCCGTAGCGGATTGACCAGAAGATTCCACATGTATAGAAGTGGCCGTGTCGTGGAATGTCTCTTCCTCATGTCCGACGGTGGAGCCTTGGACCTCACTCTTAGATGGGCTTATCCGTCTGCATTTTCGGTGGAGGAGCTGGAAAAGGTCTTCATCATCTTCTTTGTCGTCTTCGAGCACGTGGGCAGATTCTTCATGATACAAAATTGGAGCTCTTGGTGGGGGTTGCGCTGCTTGGAGGGCAGGAAAGAGAAATGTCAGTATATGGGGAAGACGTGATCGTGGGAGATCACCTTTGTTAACATGCTTAATGATCGTAACGCATTCACAGTGAATGCGCCAAAAATAGTAAGAAACAAAATTTGACAGGCTCTCTAGCAGCCATGTCAATCATCGAGTAGAACGGGCGAGAAATCCCGTAAGTGCGTTTCTATAAGTTCAGTATGGCTACTAAAAATTGAAGGGCAGTCCGTTCAGGATCAGGGCGACAGAGTATGGCATACTCATTCGAAGAGTGCCTGGGGAACAATTCATTCATAGTAGTGATTGGAAGGTTAGGACCATTCTGTCGTCCTTCCAGAGAGAGTCGAAAAGCGGCAGCAAATGACTGTTGGGTGATTACGACACGAGATGGGAAACATGTAATAGGCCAACTCAGCTCCGTAGCAGGTGTGGCGGCAATAGCAGCGATAATTTGAGCATAATATGGATGACACTCCAGTGAATGCCAGAGCAATTCAGCAAAGTTGGACAAACCTCGGACACGCAAGAATTCACTCACGTCTTGAGGGATTCCTTCACAAAAGGTAGCAAAATTTTCTAAAGCTTCCATGATCCGCACGCGAAGTAGCATGAATACACAGGGATTACAAAAAGCACAAAGCACACAAAACACACAAAAACAATAGCGATTAACAGCGAAAAGAAGAAGATTAAGTAGAAACTTGGCAACGGGAGGCGATCGAAAATGCTAATCATCGTATGGTGTTGAGATGATAACCTTCATAACTATGGTGTGCATGCATGTGCAAAATCGATAATGCAGGGCGGCTGTTTATCATAATTAGATATCAAAACGAGGATATTTACAAGATTTATTTAATAAATCATGCAAAAACAAAAAGAAAGTAAATAACATGCGGAAAAACGAAGAACACGTCAGCAAGAATTAGGTGCTTGATAATACGACCACAACTTTGAACCATTTATCACTTTAGGAAGAGGAACTTCGGTTAATGTAGTCAACCGAAAAGTAGCGGGGCCCACTTGTTCACTAATCCGGTAAGGACCGAACCACTGTAATTTGAATTTTCCAGCCACACGATTTGATTTAGCATTGTAAAATAACACAAGCTGTCCCACCGTAAAAACTGGAGTTTTAAGAAAGTGATTATGAGTACGTGCTTGCCGCAACTGAACGTCTCGAAGGGTCAGAAAACTTTCCCAGCAATGTTCATCCAAGTTTCTAAGTGCTTCCAACCAAAATGACAAAGAGTCTTCAGGTAACAGTTTCTGAGTGATAGCCACGTGTAAACTGGGTACCACAAGTTCCATTGGTGCAATTGGTTCCAGCCCATAAGCAAGCTTGAAAGGAGTCAGTCCGGTTGCTACTTTGTATGTAGTCTGGTATGCCCATAAGACTATTGGTAGTAACTGATCCCATCTTTCTGTTGATTCCACAATCAGTTTTCGAAGCATAGTCAACAACGTTTTGTTTGTACTCTCAGCTAAGCCATTAGCACGAGGATAATACGGTGAACTGAATTTATGCAGAACCTGGGAGGTAGCCTTTGCACATGCTCGAGGGGGGGATTGCTTTCCAACGTCACAAGAGGGGTTCGGGGGACTAACTCACCTCATCTAACCCTTCCCTCGCTCCATGGTCCATGCCACACCCAACTCAAGCGAGCACAACTACCCTTATAGTTGCGCACAATTTGGCGCCGGTCGACAAACCCCACGAGCACCAAAGGAACCCGGATAGAAATACAAGGGGGGGGGTGTGTGTGAGCACTCGCATTAAATTGTTGACAAAGTGTGTCCCTTGATCTGTGACAAGTTCCAAAGTTAATCCATAACGTGGGAATACATCCTTCATCAGACACTTGGCCACCGAAACAGCTGTGGCGGACCGTAAGGCCCAAGCTTCTGCCCATCTGGTAGCATAATCTGTGCATGTCGAAATGTATCAATTGTTGCTAAGGATTGCTGGAGGTGTGATTGGTTCAATAAAATCAAGATCCCATTTCTGGAAAGGTTCCAAAGCTAATACAGGTTGCAGAGGAAAGAAATGGCATTGTAATGGCTGGCCAGATCGCTGACAATTGTCACACTGCTGCACAAACTGAGTCACATCTTTGTACATAGTAGGCCACCAGAGCCCACTTTGCAGAATTTTTCGGTGTGTAAGATCTGCTACAAAATGTCCACCAGAAGGTATTGAATGTTCCATAGCAATAACTGAGTTTACTTCATGTGGAGGAATACAATGAAGCAAGACCCTAGTGTGATCCATATAATACAACTGTTCGGCAATCAACCGGAATCTGCGACTGTAAACTGCAATTTTCTGCCTCATCGCAGGAGAAGTTTGAGGGGGAAGACATCCATCAGTAAGAAAGGTTAATAACTGATCATAGTAGGTAGGTGTCACAGGATGTTCTGCAGATCTAGTTGTTTCAGCAACATAAATTGCTGGCGGGGTGTCATCAACACCTACCGGAGCTTCACCGGAATCTAATCAAGAGAGAAAATCTGCTAATGCATGTGCCGTGCCGGGTCAATGAATCACTTCATAATCGAATTCTTGTAACAATAGAACCCAACGTGCCAAGCGTCCACCTAAATGTTGCTGCCGGACCAGATACACCAGCATAGCATGATCCACATGAAAGGTAAATTTTTGGCCTAGCAGATAATGCCAGAATTTCTTCACCGAATACACCAATCCGAGACATTCGCGTTCGGTCACTGAGTAATTCCTTTCTGCAGGAGTGAGTCTTCGACTTGCATAATAGACCGGCCGGAACCATTTATCTATTTGCTGCATTAAAACACTACCAATGGCAATATCTGAAGCATCTACAAAAACATGAAAGGGGCGTTCCCAATCTGGAGGTTGTAGAATTGGAGCCTACGTCAATAATTCTTTTAGTCGCTCGAATGGAGTTTGACATTCCGGAGTCCATTGGAACTGTTATGGAGTACTCATCATTAGTCGATTAAGTGGCGTTGCTAAATGGGCAAGCCACCGTAGATGTCGACCATGCCACCGGATTTGACACCAGGAATCGCATCACTTCTTTCCGTGTGGTAGGCACGGGTGCTTCCAATATTGCCGCAACTTTGTCTGGATCAACATGTATGCCTTGTACAGATATAATATGTCCAAGGAGTTTACCATAGGAAACCGCAAATACTGATTTTGTCGGGTTCAGGCAGAGTCGGTATTCACGGCATTTCTCAAAGTAACACCGTAAATGATAAAAGTGTGCTACAATCTTGCCGAATAAAGAGAAGTCATCTAAATAGACTTGCATAAAAGAAGTGAGGTAGGGTGAGAAGATTTCCTGCATACAGCGTTGAAAGGTGCTCGGAGCATTCCTTAATCCAAACCACATAACCGTGCAAGCATAAACATGCCAATTCGTAATAAACATTGTTTTTAGTATATCTTGCTCAGCCATTCAGACCTGGTTATAACCACTATAACCATCGAGAAATGAATACATCTCATGTCTAGCTACTCTATCCAGCATTGTGTCAAGGAATGGAAGAGGAAATGGATCAGGTACGGTGGCTGCATTCAATTTCCGGTAATGGACACATATTCGGAGCTGCTTGTTTTTCTTTGGTACGATCACGATCGGGGAGATCCATTCAGCATGCTCAATGGGTACAATGAATCCTACCTTTAATAGGCGATCAAGTTCTGCTTCGACCTGTGCTGCATAGTTGGGATTCATTCGGTAACTGGGTTGTTTAATCGGCTTTGCTTCTGGTTTGAGCACGACCCGATGTTGATAGATGCGAGGATCCAGACCTTTCATATCACGATAATCCCAGGCAAAAACATCAGAGAACTCACGAAGAAGCTGGATCAAATTTGCTTGAAATGCCTCGGATAATCCTTCCTTTATCTTGACAGGTCGCGGGTTCAGTTCATCTCCCAAATTATAGTAGCTCCATCCATAGCCTCGTTATCATTGGCATCTGCATCTCCGATCACGGGCATCACCGTACAGGCTGCCAGACTCCAGTTGTCTGCTATGGATTGCAAATCGACAGTTCCCAAAGAGATCAAATCTTTGTTATTCTTCAAAAATTCTTCTTCTTCGTCATCGGATAAACCATCCAACATGTGGACTGGCTCTGCTACATAAGGTCTGGCATGTAATTCGCAGGGCTGAATAGCATCCAGTTTGACAACATATTTACGATGGTTGTCTTTGAAAGTGAGTTCCTGTGCTGACCAATCCTATATAACCTTAGCTCGTTTCAACCACGGTCAACCGAAAAGAAGATTATAATTGAGATTGGACTCCGGTAGTTCTAAGACTACAAAGGTCATCTTAAACGTTGTACCCTGCAAAGTGATCGGGACATTCCGTACGAGTCCCACCAGATGGACTCGGGATTGGTCGGCCATTCTTACAAAAAATTGGACAGGCTCAATTTGGGTCCACCCTAACTTCTTGCAAAGGGCTACAGTGGCTATATTTACACTGGAACCACCATCAATTAGTACTTGAGTAATTTTGTGATTCTTGTGCCATAGCGTAATTAAGGGGACCGCATGATCCACCGTAGAGTCAGCTTCCGGTTGGATTGTGGCAGTGGTCGGAGTACTGGGAGATCCAGGACTGAGCTGTTGCTGGAATTGCTGCCGAACTCCGGGCACCAAGGCGAGTAGTTGCCCCAAAGGAAGTGTCATTGAAGCCTTCGAGAGAATATCCCATACCTGGTCTGTTGGACTTGTGCTCTCTACTGGTTCCGATGATGATTCTCCTGTTACTGGGGTACAATCTTGTTCGTGTGCTTCTACCTTTGGCAGGGGAACCTGTGTCACCGGAACTGGATCAGGGAACCCCGTAGGCTCTTTGGTGGTCCATTGGCTAGCCTTGTTATACATTCTCTGCTGTTCACGGATGCCAAGTTCAAACACCTCCGCTGCTGGTTCTAACTGCTTACCAGATTCGGCTGCATCCTTGTAGAATCTTTGTATGTGACCAAGCTCACCACAAAAATGACATCGAGGTGGTGGCAAGGAAGTACCTTCATGTGATGTTCCTGTCTGCCAACGATTTGTATTGTAATTGTATTCTGATGTCCTTGATAATTCCTATATCCTTACGGATGATTGTTTCGCATCTGTGGCGGCACGTAGTGAGTGGCTGGCCGGTTCTTCTATAATGGCATTTACAGTTGCTGGTCCCTGCACTTTGGCGTTATACGCATAATTTTCGGTGGAATGTCCGGTGGTATTACAGATAGCACAATACATCTGATTAAGGGCACAGGTAGCACTGGTATGCCCTGGATTTTTACATTTATTGCAGTAAATCTGTTTAGCCGGGTGCTCTGCAACGTTTCTATTGGCTTTCAGCCATTCCAAATCCTCAGTAAATCCTCCCACCTTATGCTCAAGTTGCAGGGCCATCGCAATAACCGCATCCAGTGTCATAGCTCCCACACAGCGAATGATCATGATTTGTTTAAGCTGTGGGGTCAAACCATTAATGAACCACTAGGTTATGATATCATCTCGTAAATTAGCATATGCCGAAGGTAATTGTCTTAAATGAGTTCTAAATAATGTGGCATATTCCTACACTCTTTGGTGCGGCTTCTGTCTATTGTTCTGCAAGTAATCGAAAATTTCGGCAGGGTTCTTCTTCAGTCGAAACCTCTGCAAAAACGCATCTCTTACTACTTCATAGGTGCCGAAATGGTTGATATCATACTCTGTTAACCACATGGCTGCTTCATTGACTAATGTAGATTGGAATATGATGGCCTTGTACACCGGATAAGGTGGGTGGTTTAGACTACATAACTTATTTCAAAGGTGTGTACATGGGCATCAGGATCGGCACCTGGAAATCCACCAAACTTTGTGTATGTTACTCCTGTTGGAACCGGTCGAGGTGGAAGTGGCGGTTGCTGTTGCAGCTGTTGCTGCTGTTGCTGTTATTGTCCACTCATGGTGCTAGTGGTGGTACTGTTACTATCTCCTGAGTTCTGAGGAGGTGTTTTCGGTCCTTCGAATTCTGTATGATCAGACTGCTCACCTTCTGGTTCGAAAATAGCGCTCAACCTTTTACGGATTTCCAATTCGAATAGCCTATCTTCTTCTTTGGTATCAAACATAGGCAAACTTACCCCGAACAACGGTGTCCGGAATGAATATTCAACAGGAAGTATCACACTGTCACCGAAAAATTGTAAATTCCCTATAACTAGGACCAAACTCCCACCAAAATTAGTCGAACTTTCCCCTAACCAGAGTATTCTTTCACCAGCAATGGTCTCTCTAGATAACACACCTCTATCCTCAAAGAGGTTTGAATCTTGATAAGACGGTGTTGGATCAACTGCACAATGTGTTCCTGTAGACTCCAAAGTTACTGCATCTTCTGTAGACTGTGCCAAAGAAATCTTCCGGAATTGCAGTATGTTCTACTGGAATACTATCGGAATCAATGCTAACGTGCTTCGTTTCTTTGACGACTGGACTTAACCGATCTGTGCTTCTGCCTCCTGAAGATGTCCCTAATAAATTTGATACCTCCTAGGGCTGTCCGTCTCTCTTGTACTTCGGATACGACTCGCCGGACCGAGTAACCGGCATATATCACCTTTGCAACACTTGCGTACTACTCTACCTTATGGTCAATTCACAATCTATGGTCGCCTTCCCACAATCAATTTGTAACACTCTATTGCCACCTTCGCACAATCAAGTTGTAACACTCTATTGCCACCTTCCCACAGACGGCACCAATGTTAAACGCGCGTTGCCGTCACAAGCGCGTTTAAGCTCTTTCGGGTTCTTGGGAGTGTAAGGGGTCTGTTAAACAGAGGCCCTATTACTTAATTTTCCCAATCAACACAATCACTTCGTAGTATTTAGCACTCAAACTCTGCATACAAATTACTATCAGCCCTCTGGCTCATTCTCTCACAGTCTTACTGTCTGTACTCAGACTATTGCTAGTTCTTACACAACTTTACCGATTACACTCCGATTGATACGTTCTTAATACACAGCGCCGAAGCTATTCATTACCATAATACAGACTTACGTTCTCTAACTTAAAGGAAAGATACCCAAACACAAGCTAATGTAATCAAACAGAGACAAGAAACAGCAATACTCAGATTTCTCAACACCGTGCTATGACAACTTCACAAAATGCAATCGCCCAGACAAACAGTCTGGCGATCCTCCTGATCGTTACCGAAGCGTCCTTTCATTAGATTATAAATAGATACAACTCTATGCAACGACCTTTCAGTTCGTGCGGAATATGAAAAGAAAAAGATTTACAATTGCCAATCTTGCAGCTTACAGTAGCATGTGATGCAGCATGTGAAGCAGTATGGTTGAGGAGGATCCGATGGCATATAGGAATACAGGGACAAGAGGCTACAGGGTTGAAGTGCAAAAACCAAAGTTGTATGGTCATCACCAAGAATCATGTTTTCCATGCACGTACCAAGCACAGAGGAATTCACTATCACTATGTGCATGAGTTAATTGAGGATGGGATCGTGGAGATAAGCTATTGCCCTATTGAAGAAATTGGAGTAGGCATCTTCACCAAGGCTCTTAGGAGAGAGCAACTTCATCGACACTTTCCAAAGCTTAACATTGGACCAAAGAGGTAGTTCACCATAGGGTGGACATTGAGGAGGTACTCCATCTTCAAGTAACCACAAATGATCCATGCTGCTCGAATTTATAATGCCTTCATTATGAGGAGAAGCCATTATGAGAATCCCAACATTTGTGAAACCCTAACTTCCAAGTTAGATGAGGTCTATATGCGATTGTTGATGGTAATATATGATCTTTGTGAGCTTAGCCATTAGATTAGGTAGGGCATAAACTTCCGGCCTTTGAGTTTCCATTCAAGGTGAAAACAAAGTTCTCGAGGCACCATGTAGTTTTTGTTGGAGTTAGACGTCTGTGGAAGCACGCGAACAACACAAGGAAGAAGAAGAAGGTTGGAGCACAACACACAATACTGAATGTATTACTAGAGAATGTACAAAGATAAGTAGCCCATTAGGGCAATAAGCGTATATACAAGCCGGGGAAAAAAACCTCCTAAAGAGGGAAAAAAGTGCCCCGATGGTCCTAATGTGTTCACACACATCACTACCTAAATATATCAACAAATCCCCCCTGGGAGTGATGCGGTGAACAAGGAGCTGGCACTCATGTATAAGGGAGTGCCAAGCTATGTGGAAATCACTCCACAAAAGGAAGTAAGCCCAAAGCTTTCCTGTGGAAATCAAACTTCTCCCTAGGCAAAGCCTTCGTGAAAAGGTCTGCTATGTTCTCCTGCGTAGGCACATATGCCAAGCTGATCTCCCCAGCAGAGAACCTCTCCCTGACATAGTGATAATGCACCTCAATGTGCTTAGTGGGAGCATGAAACACAGGGTTCCTCGCAACTGCCAATGCACTCTGACTGTCAATGAAGATGGTGGTGGCAGAAGACTGGCCAACACCCAAATCAGCCATAAGGCGTCTAAGCCACACACACTCAACAGTCGCTGTGAAAGTTGCCCTATACTCAAGCTCACAACTGGAAGTGGCCAGAGTAGGCTGCTTCTTGCTCAACCAAGATATACATGAGCTACCAAGCATCTGAGTCAGAAAAAGCATGCAAATTTGGCGGTAGTGATCCCCCCTTGGGATAAAACAACCCAAGTAGCCAAGTACCACTCAAGTAGTGAAAGATGAGCTTAACCGCCTTCCAATGCGTGACTCATGGGCAATGCATAAACCTGCTCATCTGTGAGACAACAAACTGAATATCTGGCCGAGTAATGCATAAGTAAATCAAGCATCCAACAGCCTGCTAATAGAGAACAGCATCAAATGCATCTCCAGCATCATGAAGACTCAATCATAAACCTATCTCCATAGGAGTGGCAATAGGCTTACAATCTTCAAGGCCAAAACGCTGCAATAATGTGTCAATATATTTCGTTTGACACAAAGCCATTCCACCATCAACTTGCATAAACTGAATGCCCAAATAGTGATGCAAATGCCCCAAATCAGACATCTCAAATGAGGCATGCAAATCAGCCTTGAAATCAGCAATATGCTTCTCAATAGGACCAGTGAGCAGCATGTCGTCAACATAGATAACAATGATCAGAAGCACATCATTAGCACGCTTAACATATAAGGTGCTTTCAGTTGGACTGTTCTCAAAACCATGTGCAACCAGATAGGCATGTATCTTCTCATACCAAGCACGTGGTGCTTGCTTTAAACCATATAATGCCTTCTTTAACCTACACACCTGGTTTTCATGCCCTTTTTGCACAAAGACACGGGGCTGAAAAACATACACTTCTTCATGCAAGTCACCATTCAGAAATGCTATTTTAATGTCCAACTGATGTACATTCCAACCATGATGGGCTGCAAGTGCACAAATGCTCCGAACAGTAGTCATACGGCATGTAGGTGCAAAGGTCTCATCAAAATCAATGCCTCTTTCCTGCGCATAACCCTTTGCAACAAGCCTAGCCTTATACCTGTCCATTGTACCATCAGGTTTACGCTTCAGCTTGTATACCCACTTAGTGCCAATGGCCTTCTTGCCAGAAGGCAAGTCACATAAAGACCAAGTACCGTTATTCATTATAGCATCATATTCAGATTGCATAACAGCCATCCAATTTTATGAATTTTGTGCTTCATGAAACAAAACAGGCTCATTCTCATCACAGAGACTAGATGAAGCCATAGCATAGCAGTCTGATGCAAAAGAGGTACTATGAGAGCCTGAACAAGTATAATATGACAGAGGTGCATCTAATTTGCTGTCATGCAAGGTCTGCACCAGCCATTTTGGCATAGTTCTTGCCTACTCAATATCAGTTCTCTCATCAATAAGTGCATCATGTACATCTGCATCAGAAATAAAATTATCTGCATCATCACATGAAACCTACAAAGGCTGAGAAGTTGCCTCATTAGGACCAGCACTAGAATGTCCAACTATAAAAAGAGGCATCAAAGTATCATACATGTCTTTGGAGCTAACAGATGTCTCCTTGGTACATGAAAGCAATGGCTGAATAGCATCTTCCACAAAAACAACATCACGGCTAACCAGAATGCATTTAGTATGTGGATGATATAGACGATAGCCATTACTTTCAGAACTGTACCCAACAAAAATACATTTTACTGCCTTATCATCCAATTTTCTGCGATGTTGTTCAGGAACTAATGCATATGCCAAAGAACCAAAAACATGCAGATGAGCAACAGATGGATTGCGGTCATGCCAAGCCTCATATGGAGTGATAAACTGCAGCGCTTTAGTGGGACACCTATTAAGTACATATGTTGCACAGATGACAGCCTCAAGCCAGAAACTATGTGGTAAAGCCTGACTCTTGACCATACACCTCACCATCTCCATGAGTGACCTGTTCTTCTGTTCAACAACTACATTCTGTTGAGGTGTATACGGCACTGTACACTGGTGTTTTATCCCATGTTTAGCCAAAAATGCATTAAAATCAGAAGACATATATTCCCCCCCTCGATCAAAACGGAGGGTGCCCATTTTACATGCTGACAGATTTTTAGCCAAAACCAAAAATTGTTTGAAGCACATGAACACTTCAGACTTTTCCTTCAATGGATATGCCCATGCATGCCTGGAGAAATCATCGATGAAAGTCAGGAAGTAAAGATAATTCCCAAAAGAAGGTGTCTGCATAGGACCATAGACATCACTATGTACAAGTTGCAATTTCTGAGTAGCCCAAACTGAACCATCTTTTGGAAAGGATGAATGCTGCATTTTGCCCAAAATACAGCCTTCACAAACATGTTTTCTAGGTGCCTCAAGTTTAGGCAACGAGGACACCATTTCAGATTTCTGCATGCGTAGCAAACTAGCAAAATTCAGATGACCAAAGCGTGCCTGCCAAAGCTTTGCATCTGACATAGCCTGCGAATCATTTACTGCACATGCCAAATCATTTACAGATCTTCCATAGTCTATGAGCTTATACAGCCCACGACATAAAGTGCCAGAAGCAATAATCATATCGCCATTTGATAGATCATGAACTGTACACCTGTCATCAACAAATTTCATAACCAAGCCAATCTTGGCTAATGTAGAAACTGATAACAGGTTCTTTTTGATCCTTGGCACAAATAAAGCATCTGACAAAGTGAAAGAACTACCATCAGCAGTAGTCAAAATGATCTTACCAACTCCCATAATAGGATAAGAGGAGTTGTTGGTGCATGTAACAGTATTTCCTGTAGGGGCAGGCTCGAGTGAAGAGCAGAAATTGTGCTGCGAGGTAATATGTTTGGTCACCCCACTCTCAAAATACTGAACATCTAAGTCTACTGCAGATGGGTCAAAACTGCAGACAATAGTAAACGCCCATTCTTCTTCCTGCATAAGATTTGCAAACTCTGTTTTTGGTGTAGAGGCCTCTGCAACAACCATTCCAGCCTCTTTCTTCTTTGCCTCTTTAGCAGCCATTTTTGGACAGTTCTTTATGATATGATCATTCCCTTTACAGTACTTGCAAAACAATTTCTGTTTTTTTTATTTCTTCTCATCTTTATCCTGTCTCTTCGAATGTGCAGCATTTGCAGATTTCTGCTTACTAATAGAAGAGCTCCATTTTCCTTTGCCCTTCTGACTAGCTAGGAAAGCTTGATCTGCGACTCGCATAATGGACCTGTTCTGCCTGGACTGATCTTCCTGCAATAGAACAGAGACTAACTCCTCAAATGATAAGGCATTCGGATTGCCTTTCATCCTCAAACGAAGAGTAGAAGCAAAACTCTGATATGAATCAGGAAGACCATTCAGAATGGTCTGCGCAAGTGAGCTATCTGGTATAACCTCATCAGCAAAAATCAATTGTTCCTTCAAGTCTTTGATCTTCGTTAGGAAACTGTCCATAGAATCATCTTCATTCATGTGCTCACTCTCCAACTGTTTTTGGAGGTAAGCAACACGAGCCTCATTCCTAGCTTATTACAATGTGGTAAGTGTATCCCAAGCATCCTAAGCTGTTCTGCAAGAGCGAATGTAAGGAATAATGGCACGTTTGACAGACAAAGCTATTAATGCATGTGTCTAGGCATCTCTGCCATTCCAGCGAATCTGCTCTGCATTAGGTACAATAGAAACAACAGCATGAACAGGAATCTTCGGAATATCATCTTCGACACCATCTTCATTAGCTCCAGCACCTATATTTGCAGTACTTGTAGTCAGAGGTGTAACAGGACATCTTTCAACACCCTGCACAATGTTCCACAATACTTTTGCAACCAATACATGTCGCATCATATAATCCCATAATGGGTAGTTGCTACCATCCAACTTATCCTCAACATCCAACATACGGAATACATCACTGCTTTCAGCCATGGCAGGTGACTAAAATATCTTGATGCAAAAAATTGACTGTATCTCAAAAAGTTGAACACAACTGCCCAGACAAGTTCTGCTAGACCTCTGGCAGAATTCGAGACGCTTAAACTAGCGAACAGAAATTGGTATATACCTTTGGCACAAAAAGACGAAATATCCTGCACAAGCACTGCGATAGTGCATTCGGAGGTCGAAACGAACTCAGATCCCTATTTCGGCACCACAGAGCGAAGCAGTTTTGATCTCGGAAACACCCTGAGTCTGCTCACCAAAATTCGTACGATTCTGAGACTGCAAATGGAGGAGTGTCGATGGTGCCCTAGATGAAACGACGACCTGCTCTGATACCAATTGTTGGAGTTAGACGTCTACGGAAGCACGCGAACAACACAAGGAAGAAGAAGAAGCTTGGAACACAGAATACTGAATGTACTACTAGACAATGTACAAAGATAAGTAGCCCATTAGGGCAATAGGCATATATACAAGCCGGGGGAAAAAAACCTCCTAAAGAGGGAAAAAGGTGCCCCGGCGGTCTTAGTGTGTTCACACACATCACTACCTAAATATATCAACAGTTTCCCCATAGAAGATTAATGGGGGGAGTGCAGAGGGAGGCTTGGTTTTCTATGATAAAATTAAGTTGTATAGTGTTTTATATGTCACATGCTAAAAGATTCATGGTTTTCCATGGTTCCAAATCTTCTAGCTTCATTTATGACCTAGTTCAAATCCAAAATTATTTTTCTAGAAACATACTCAATTATTGGTGGAATCATGAACATTACCAAATCTCAATATGTCATTCTCCATTCATATAAAAAATGTAGGGTTGATGCCATGGAAAGTGTTAATGGAATGTTCAGAACTTGTATCAAATCAACGTCACTTGATTATTAGGCTTATTGTATATGTAGTTATGTGCATGTAATTTTTAAGGAGATTGAGGAGTCTGTAGGTTTCCCTTGAACTTTAGCATATAGCTTAGCAACAGACAACAATAGGCATGAGATAGCTTGCATAAGATGAATCAATTGTGTAATATTATGAATGAATAATACAAAGGTGATGATGTAGGCTTACCCATACATGTGTAGGTTGTGTACCCACAAGCATGAAGCTCAATGTGCCTTTCTGCTCTCTTTTCATGACTAAAAACCAGTGGCTTTTATAGATGTGATCTCAATTTGAATTTTGAATGTGCCACCTAAAAGTGATCCTACCTTTTAGGACTCTAATCAATTTGATTCCGACCGCTTAGTTGTTGTGACTTACAACTCTTAATGCTACGAGATTCTCTCAATCTTTTTCTTTTACATTTATCTTGAGTTAAACTCAAGATATTTACAAGAGGTGTTCATGTGTGAGTTATGAATAGTCATGTTTAAGATGTGAAGTAAGCCTTTGCTATTCGGTCAAGCATCAAGGCTTGCCAAATGTAACAACAGCTCCGCCTCAAGCCTGGCATGCTAGAGTCTTCATTCCATAGGTATCTCCTGCATTCCAATCATTAATTTGAACCTGTTGAGTTTGCTTCCATCAAGTGCTTTGGTCATCATGTCTGTGCATTACATCTGTGTAGATACATAGGACAACTATATCTCTTTGCTTGCAATATTTTCTCTAACATAGTGGTAATGGACTTCTATATGCTTAGTCCTAGCATGAAAGATAGGATTAGCAGCTAGATGCAAGGAGCTGATGTTGTCTCCAAATATATATGGAGTGCCAAAATCTAACCCTAAATATGTATATAGGGTGTTCATCCACATTGCCTCTTGAGTTGCATTTGCCAATCCTCTGTATTCAGCTTGAGTTGAAGAGAGTGCCACTGTAGGTTGTTTCTTGGAAGACCAAGAAATGAGCTTTATACCTAGAAAGGACAGATATCCAGATGTACTTCTTCTATCATCTTTTAATCTTTCCCAATGTGCATCAGTGAATAGTTTTACACTTAAATCAAATGCGTAAGGATAATATAAGCCTTCATTAATAGTTCCCTTCAGATACTTCAATATCCTTTTGGCTGCATCCATGTGAGGTTTCCTAGGAGTGTGCATAAATTGGCTAAGCACACTTACTCCATAGCAGATATCAACCCTAGTTAGGGTTGCATAATTCAAGCTTCCAACTAGACTTTGGTAGCTTGTAATGTCTTCAATAGGTTCCCCCTCATGTGTACTTAACTTGTGATTTACCTCCATGGGAGTACCTATGACCTTAGTATCCTCCATCTTAAACTTTGCAATTATATCTTTAACTTGCTTCCTTTGAGTAAGGAAGATCCCCTTATCTGTGTAGAAAAATTCTAATCCAAGAAAATAAGTGAGAAATCCGAGGTCATTAATATTGAATTCTTCCTTCATTTGGGCTTTGATCTTCTTGATTCCATCTGCATCATTACCTGTAAGAATAATATCATCTACATACACACATAGATATATAACTTCAGAGTTATTCCTCTTAATGAAGAGTGAAGAATCAGCCTTGCTCATTTTTAATCCTTTGTCCTGTAAGAATGTAACCAACCTATGGTTCCAAGCTCTAGGAGCTTGCTTGAGACCATAGAGAGATTTCCTGAGTTTGCACACATACTAAGGATGTAAACTATCAACAAATTCAGAAGGTTGTGCCATGTACACATCCTCTGAAATCCAACCATTTAAGAATGCATTTTTTACATCCAACTCATAAATATTCCAATTCTTTGAGGCAGCTATACTTATAAGAACTCTGATTGTTGGAATCTTTGCCACAAGAGAGAAGGTCTCCTCATAGTCAATCCCTTGGGTCTGAGCAAAGGCTTTAGCCACAAGTCTTGCTTTGTACCTATTTATTGATCCATCGGAATTCTTTTTTACCTTATAAATCCATCTAGATCTAATGATCTTCATGGATTGCTTCTTGGGAACTAGGTTCCAAGTCTGATTCTCTTGAAGTGCTTGTATCTCTTCCTCGATTGCTTCCTTCCATTCTGGTTTATTGTTTGCTTCTTCAAAGGTTGATGGCTTTTCTGAGTTGATATCATGAGCAATATAGATTGAGTGTTTAGTGACTAGAGAGGTGTCATATCCATACCTTTTTGGCTTCTTCTTCTCCCTAGTTGATCTCCTTATTGTTTGTTGAGAGGATTCTGCAATATCCCTCAAGTCCCGCATCTTCTCTTTACCTATGTTGCTCCATGCCTTTAAGTTCCTTCTTGGTGTCTTTTGATCATTATCAGAGTCACTTGAAAACTCACGTTGTTGATCATTTGCCTTTTGAATTGTAGGAAAGTCTTCTTCTAGGTCATAAGGTAGTTTGACTTTTCTGCAATCATCTTCAAACCACAAGTTGTTTTCATCAAAGACAACATCTCTACTAACAATAAAGTCCTCAGTACTTGGATTATACAACATTTATCCTTTTTTATTAAGATCATATCCTATGAACACACATTTATTTGCCTTGGGATCCATTTTATCTTTGATTTGTGATGGAACATGTGCATAAGCTATGCACCCCAAAGACTTTGCAATGATCTAGGCTAGGCCTTCTACCATTCCAAGCTTCATATGGTGTCATCCCATCCAATGCTTTAGATGGGATTCTGTTGATGAGATAGGTGGCTCTAGACACAACCTCTACCCATAGGTAGTTGGGCAATTTTTTCTCATTAATCATGCACCTTGCTCCCTCCACAATGGTCCTATTCCTCCTTTTTGCTACTCCATTTTGTTCTTGAGTATACCTGGTGGTAATTTCTCTTTTGATGCCTCTATCTTGGAGATATGCATCAAAATCATGGGAGAAGTATTCTGCCCCTCCATCTGACCTTAGCCTTTTCAATGTTTTCCCTATTTGATTTTCAACAAGAATAACATATTTTTTGAAACAACTGAACACTTCATCCTTTTGGTTCATAAAATAAAGTATAGTCCATCTGCTACAATCATCAATGAATGATACATAGTATGTGGATCCTGAAATTGAAGGGTCTTTGCTAGGTCCCCAAACATCTGTGTGGACTAGCTCCAAGAGATCACCATGAATATAACCTTTCTTCATAAATGGTTGTCTATGAGACTTCCCAAATTGACATGCACTACATTTATAGATCATATGTTGCTTGGATATGTTTGGCAATCCAAGCACACTCTGATCCCTGCATATTTGCTTTGAACTTCTTTCTCTTATGTGAGCCAATCTTTTGTGCCACATTTCTAATTCTGATAAGGTTTCTCCTCCATAATTGAAAAGTTCTATATTTCTAGTATCTTGTAGCTCAAATGTGAAGAGTTTACCTGTCTTTTCTCCTTTGGCTATCCTCTTGAACCATTGTTGAGGATCTTCAACAAATGCTCCATTTCTTGTAAACCTTACCTGCAAAACTTTTTCTACAATTTGTCCAAAACTTATCAAATTCTTCGTTATGGTAGGTACATACAATACCTTATTGAGTAGATTCATATTTCCATCTGAAGTCTTCACATTCCCAATCTATTTCTTGCTACATGATTTGAACAACCAGAATCTATATATAACACATGTTCATCTGCTTTACCTTGCCTCATGGTCATGTTCATCAACAAAAGTGAGTCTTCTTGTGCCTACTCCTCAGTGTAATTGCTGTAGTCTCTTCTTCCTCTATAGCCTCCTTGGTTATTGTAGTTGTTGAAATTGATTGATCTTCCTCTTCCATAACTTCCTCTATTGAAGCCTCTTCCTCTTTGGTTTCTAGGGTTCTTGAAACAATTCTCAGTTGTTTGGTTAGAAAATCCACATATGGCACATGGAGAGGTGCTTTGGAATCTCCTCCTGCCTTGTCTATCTCCTCTGCCTCTTCCTCTTGTACCTCTACCTCTCCCTGCAAAGTTAGCTTGGGAGGTACTAGCTTCATCATCAGATTTCTTGCCTTTACCTTTACTATCCTTACTCTTGTTCTTATCAGTGTATAGGGCACATGACTGATTATCTTTTGAGTTGTCATTTTTCTTCACAAGGTTAGCTTCATGAGTGAATAGTTATCCCATTAGAGTATTGAAGCCAGGTACCTACATGTCCATGAATAGATCCATTGCAGTGGTGAATGCTTCCCATTTGTCATCTACCTTGATTCCATTGATCACTTGCCTCACAATTTGCTCCTCATCAATGACTTCTCCAATGCTTCCAAGTTGATCAGCTAAGTCCTTCATTTTAGTGACATAATCAGTCACATTTTGTTTGGGCATCTCTTTGAGTGTTGTGAATTCCATCCATAGTTGATTCTTTCTTGCTCTAGTGCTTGAAGAAAAAAATGCTTCAAGTGCATTCCAGGTTTTTTGTGATGTCTTACAGTTCCTAATGTGTGGAAGTAAGAAATCAAAAACTGACTTGAGAAGATATGACCTGGCCAAGGCATCCTTTGAGCACCATGTTGATAACCTTTCCTGTTCTTCTTGAGTGGGTTGCCCTTTGCTTCTGAGTATTGGCATTGACTCATCTACAGATATGTAACCATAGAGATTTCTACCTTGTAGATATGCTTCCATTCTAATAGACCAAGCAAAGTAATTTCCTCGATCCAAATCGTCAATTGATGATGGGAATCCATCTCACATGTTGAGTTGATGATAGCTATAATACCATTGTGAGGAGATGGTTGGATATACTCCAGAAATGAGGTGGTGTTGCACAAGTCCTACTCTACACCTGGCAATGTAGCTTTAGAGTACCTTAATAGACACCTTTAGCTTCCCAAATATGCATTTCGAACTATAATGTACTTTCAAGCATCACCATCAAATACTTATGTCAAAATATACTACTTCCAAGATTGAAGAGTTATGATTCGTGAAAACTTGCTATTTTATGACTTGCTTCCATCCACAGTTGATTCTTTCTTGCTCTAGTGCTTGAAGAAAAGAATGCTTCAAGTGCATTCTAGGTTTTTTTTGATGTCTTACAGTTCCTAATGTGTGGAAGTAAGAAATCAAAAACTGACTTGAGAAGATATGACCTGGTCAAGGCATCCTTTGAGCACCATGTTGATAACCTTTCCTATTCTTCTTGAGTGGGTTGCCCTTTGCTTCTGAGTATTGGCATTGACTCATCTCCAGATATGTAACCATAGAGATTTCTACCTTGTAGATATGCTTCCATTCTAATAGACCAAGAAAAGTAATTACCTCAATCCAATTCGTCAATTGATGATGGGAATCCATCTCACATGTTGAGTTGATGATAGCTCTAATACCACTGTGAGAAGATGGTTGGATACACTCCAGAAATGAGGTGGTGCTGCACAAGTCCTGCTCTACAACTGCCAATGTAGCTTCAGAGTACCTTAATAGAGACCTTTAGCTTCCCAAATATGCATTTGGAACTATAATGTACTTTGAAGCATCACCTCCAAATAGTTATGTCAAAATAGACTACTTCCAAGATTGAAGAGTTGTGATTCGTGAAAACTTGCTATTTTAGGACTTGCACCTGCTTAGTATTTCCTCACTGATTGCATTGACCTCAAAGCTTTTAGACATATCTCACTGGTTTCTTAAGATTTCTATAGGAATTTATTTCACTATTTTAGGATGAGTGTATGCTGAGAAATCACATTAACACTAGTTCTGTACTAGGACACTTGAGTGTCCTGGGACACTTAAGTGTCCTGCTTTTACACCAAATTGATTGATTTTTCTTGATGACACCCTTGAGGCTTTGGTGGCATACTCACTTGGATTTGATAGCCCACATCATGTACTTTTAGAGAAAAATATAGTCTTTGACATTTTACAACTTCACATGTGTTATTAAATGAAGAAGAAAATGGGGATTTTTGAAAACTCAACTTTTTCCATAACTGAAAAAATAACACAATTCAAACATTTTGACAAATTGAATATGTTTTAGGAAATGGAAAGCTATTCATGGACTTTGGTAGTGTAAGGCAAGTGTCTAGGGATCTTTGGAGAAGGTTGAACACTTACATAAGTGATAAACATGGACTCAAACCTTGTCTTCTCTAGAGCACTGCCATTTATCGCACCTTTTAAAGAATGGCTCACTATAACTTGTGTGTAAGTGAGATTGTTGAGAATTGGCAAGTTATCAATGGATAACCTTCATACTAATTGAATGCATATTTTTATTCAAAGTTAAAAGGCCTCCACTTTGAACTAGTGGCCATTCCATTTGGTGCTGACTTTCATGCTGAATTGGCAAAGCATATATTTCTATGTTCACAAAAAGAACATAGGTCCAAAGGTGGAATAAAAAATTATGATGAAAAATAATAATTATTTAAATGATATTCTAAGAATTAAACCTTCCAAAATATGCTTTCATGCCATGTTTCATTCTTAATCTCGTCAAATAATATGTGATCCACAATGGTGATTGTGATAAGAATGAAAATAATTGGCATACATATTTCATTTGACAAAAAGAAGATGGCATCCATGATGGAAATGATGAAATGTTTTCAAATGATCCTTATCGTTTTATGATATCAAAGATTATATCAAAGGCTTTTGAGCATGTGTCCACAAACTATTCATGATTGTATGTATAGAATTTGGTTGATGCCCACACAACAAAAGATTCTTGGTTCTCTCCAAAGACATGAAAATTTTGGTGGATTTCAATAAATTATTTAGCCTCGTATATGTAAGCTTTGGTTTGTTATGTCACACATTTTTTACTTGGTAACTTGAATGTGTACACCTTGAATGATGTCCATAAATTCTTTTGAGTCATATATTGGCTTTACTTTTCTATTTTTGGCGACTAGAGTCATATGAGTTGATTTTATATGTGTATACCTTGGTTGTTGTCTTCATAACGTGTTTGATTGTTGGCACATTTGTACACTTCTATGGATTTGCATAAGTTTGTTTGAACCATAATTAGAACTAGTTGCTGTTTTTGGTGTACAGAGTCAAAATAATTGATTTTATTTGAATTGAAATGATTTTTCTAAGTGATTTTGAGGCTTATACCATGTGATCTATGTTTCAAGGAATGTGTATAATTTTTTCTTTCATATGATGAATTTTTTTCTTTTGATAAAAATACATTTGATCAGGAATTTTCATCCTGTTCACTACCATAGCATGTTGAGAGGCTATTTACATGAACAAAAAACATGATTTATTGTGTTTTATATTTTTGCATTAACCTTTGAATTATTTTTAATATGCGTGTTAAAGGATTTTTTCAAATTCTCTTTCTAGAAGGTATGTGAGTTTTTGGAAAATTGTCAAAAAAGGACACTTAAGTGTCCTGTTTTGGTACCAAACTAGTGTTAAGAAGTTAGGGGTGTAATCCCGACTTTTTAGGAGGATGATAGTGAGCAGACATAGGTAGCTTGCAGAGAACGTACCTCACAAAGTACTAAACCAAATGAAATAAAACTTGATAGCCTAGAACAAGAAGGTCTAAGCTACATACACAAGGTTGAATCACATTGATTGGATAAGTATACGGAGAAAACTCCTCAAAACGAATTCACTGAAATAAGAGCTTAGCAATAGACAACAGTAGGCATGAGATAGCTTGCATAAACTGAATCAATTGTGTAATATTATGAATGTATAATGCAAAGGAGATGATGTAGGCTTACTCATACATGTGTGGGCTTAGTGTACCCACAAGCTTGAAGCTCAATGTGTCCTTCTTCTGCTCTCTTTTTGCGACTAAAAATCAGTGTCTTTTATAGATGTGATCTCAATTTGAATTTTGAATCTGCGACCTAAAAGTGATCCTACCTTTTAGGACTGTAATCAATTTGATTCCAACCACTTAGTTGTTGTGACTTACAACTCGTAATGCTACAAGATTATCTCAAGCTCTTCCTTTTACATTTATCTTGAGTTAAACTCAAGAGATTTACAAGATGTCTTCATGCGTGACTTATGAATAGTCATGCTTAAGATGTGAAGTAAGCCTTTGCTATTTGGTCAAGCGTCAAGACTTGCCAAATGTACCAACATTGTAGCTATCCTATCTCTCTTCTCTTGCCTCCCCTTTGTGGAAATGTGTTCCTAAACCCTTTTTAACTTTGTTTCTACACATAAGATCATTGAAATGAACCATGTATCACGTGAAGAGGTGAAAGTTATGCTGCTCAAGATTTAGTTTTTATCATTTAGTTTGTATGTGGTCATGTAGTGATCATTCTGCCATACGGGGAGAGCATGTGTAAAGCATTGGACTTGCTCATTTCTTGACTGCCCTATATGTTATGTACTTATGTGGCTCCTCTTCACTTCAAGTGTACTTATGTCCCCTATTTGTTTTGTACTTATCTGTTGATTAGTCAAGTCTTTCTAAAGGATAGCGCATATGTCTCATCATGTGTGTTCATCAGTCGTCTTTGTGTAGCACGTGTGATTTTGAAGTTGCAGTATATATTTTAATGTGACATATTTTCGCACATATATATATTCAGTATGTATGTGTATGTGTGCGCGCGTATGTGTGTGTATATATATTATATATATATATATATATATATATATATATATATATATATATATATATATATATATATATATATATATATATATGTGTGAGAAAATATTTTTCAAGCATAAATCACAAGGAACAAATTACTTTTATATTGCAACTTGATGTTGAAGGTGTAGTGTAGTAGTACAGAAATTGAACTTTAACACTCACAGATCGATTCAACCTTAACCCCCTGAATGTAGAGAATAAAGGAAATACCTTGGATGCATGAGTTTTTCTTTCAAATTTCAAATTTACAAAAACAACATAAAACGTTAAATTTATATATATATATATATATATATATATATATATATAGAGAGAGAGAGAGAGAGAGAGAGAGAGAGGGGAAAAATAACCTTCCAGAGAAAAACAATCACGCTATGCTGGCATAACCATTCTCTTTATATATAAGTAAACAAATATATAAACAAATAAATATAGTATATAATATGGCACAACATATAAATATAGTATATAATATAGACCCCAAATATTATATAGCATCAAATTCAAACATGTGAAGTTTTTCCAAATTTCAGATTTCAAACCCATAAAACAAATACATATAATGTTCAACACATGTATGTATGTATATATATATATATATATATATATATATATATATATATATATATATATATATATATATATATATATATAGAGAGAGAGAGAGAGAGAGAGAGAGGACAAATAATTTCGAGATAAAAACAATAACGCTATGCTGTCATAACCATTGCCTTTTATGTAAGAATAATCATCAAATTCAAACATGTGGTCTCTTGATCCAGCAGCAAAAAGAGAGAAATGAAGAAAGAAGTGGAGACGTACACAAATACTCGGACATATTGAGCCGAAGATTCTTAACATGAAGCTTTCGTGCGAATTTTCCTAACATGAATCTGTTGAGGTGTATATCGCACCATAGACTTTTTATTTTAATCCCAGACATCTAAAAATGTAATAAAGTTAGAATACATATACTCCTCCGATCAAAATGTAGGGTTCCCATTTTGCATGCTAACAAATTGCATCTCTAAAGCACATGAACACTTCAAACTTTGCTTTAAATGGATAGAACCATGCATGCTTCGAGAAATCATCTATGAAATTCATAAATGTCTGCATGGGACCAGAGACATTATTGTGAACTCAAGATTCAATTTGCATTCATCCCTTATTGTACCATCTTTGGAAAATGAAGAATGTAACAACCCAAAATAAAATCCTCATAAACATGCTTAGAAGGTACCATTTTGAGCTAGATGACTAAAACATGCATGCCAAAGTTTTGCATCTGAGACAATCTAAGAATCTTCAACTACATATGCAAATTCATTCACAAATTTGCAATAATTTGTGAGCTTATACATCGCACAACATAGCCTTCTAGATACATGAGCAACTAATAAATGAATGTATTGTCATTTGTATAGAAATATTTGGCTAGTGATGTGTGTGAACACAAGGAGGTCCACCCTTTTCTATATATGCCTATAACCCAAACGGATCACTTATCTTTTGTATGTTCAGTTGGTAATACATTCTATGTTATGTTGTTTTGTAAGCTTCTTCTTCTTCTTCTTTGTGTTGTATGTGTGCTTCTACAAAAATCAAACTCCCACAACTAGTATAACAGCATGATGCCCCTTTCTTGAGGGTATCATTGATGCCCCTCCAATACCAATCTAAGAAACACACAAAAATTGGTGAGTATACTCGGGGCAATCAAGAGTTCAAAATAGCTTCATTCTATGGTGCCAAAATTTTCATCTAGGCTTCTTTCAACCTCTGAATGCACTATTGCACAACCAATTTCATCTTTTTGTGTCTCATATATATACAAGTTTTGGTTTACTATTACAATCATCTCAAAGTTTTCTACAAGTTTAGCAAAGGTTAACAAGTTGTTTTTGTTCAACTTTTTGAGATACAATCAATTTTCTTGCATTAGGGTATCCCCTCACTAGCCATGGTTGAAAGCAATGATGTATTCCATATGCTCGCTATTGAGGACAAGTTGGATGGCACTAGTTACCCATTGTGGGCATACATGATGTGTGATGTATTGGTAGTAAAAGGGTTGTGGAATATTGAGGGTGTCATCCTAGTACACCTCCAAATACAATTCTTGAAGTTGAGAGGCAAATGGTATTGAAGATGATGATCTTTTAATTTCTTGTTCATGTTGTGGTTGCTATTACATACCAAATATGTCTAATAATGTGTGTTCATCGGTCAAGTCTTTGTGTAGCATGTGTGATGTTGAAGTTAGAGGGCCTGATTTTGAATAAGGTGCATTTAGGCAATCAAAAATTGTACCTTGTTTTTAATGTGACATATTTTCGCACATACATATATATTCAGTATGTATGTGTATATATATACGTACAAGTACACATACATACTGAATATATATATGTGCGAAAATTTTTTTGAAGGTGTATGGGTAGTAGTACAAAAATTGAACTTTAATACTCACAAATGGATTCAACCTTAACCACTCAATGTAGAGATCAAAGGAACCACCTTGGATACATCTGTTTTTCTTTCAATTTTCAAATCTCTCTCTCTCTTTCTCTCTCTCTCTCTCTCTCTCTCTCTCTCTCTCTCTATATATATATATATATATATATATATATATATATATATATATATATATATATATATATATATATATATATATATATATATATATATATAAACATTGGTCTACAGAGACCACTTCTTGTTTCAACTATAACCAAGGACCCAAGCTCGGGGGATATCCTAAGGTATTCAATTGTAATGGGGATGAGTGTTTCATGATGGCCACATGGCGGCACCAGACCATTTAAGATCATTACTATTTTCGATGCAATAGGATATATTGGATGGGAGGAGAGTGGCGCACACATCATTCACAAAGTTCCTTTGTTTTCAAGTTTCAAGAGTGATTTTAGTTATCACATTTGGTAATCAGAGCTTAATCGGGGTGGGGGGGGGGGAGGTTTGCATAAGTTTGGAGGGCCACTTCGAGAGTTGAGCTGAGTCATCACCATCTTCATGAGGAGCTACTACCGTTGGGAATTAGTGAAGGAACCGAGATGCTAGGAGCAAAAGAGGTAGACGGATTTACCCCGCCAAGAGGAGGCTGAGAGCCCACTCAAAGATGGCTATGTGACCATGACGATGAGGAGATCTCGTCAGACCATAGAGTAGACCCATTGAGGGCTAGCCCCAAGTGGTCTTGGACGGAGTAGGAAGGTAGCTCACACTCTCTTCTCCACTAGTTGTGAGAAGGTATGCATATGAAGTTGTGTTTGTAGCCACCAAATGCGTTCTCAACTCATGTGCGATAATAAAGGTCTCAATTGCACGCACGTCTAGTGGTAAAAAGCTCTATAGAGAAGGAGAAGGAGAGAAAAAATCGAATTTCCTTCACTTCCATAGCCAAGCCCCTCCACAATAGTATAAATTGACTACCTCGCTCCACTTAAATGGCCATATCTCACTCATTTGATGTCCACATTGAGTGATTTTTCTTGTTATGGATTCTTTGCTCAGAGACGTGTCAATTGAATGTTGTAATCCACCATTTGAACGTATCTTCACGCTTTTATAGAGCTTCAAAATGGGCTATTTGACAATGAAGACCCTTATTTGAGCACTTTTTCAATGCGATACTTGGAGACTCAAGAGGAGTGTATGTTGATCATCCGCAACACATGTAGTTTTCTAGTCAATTTTGATGCATTCTTGCTCTTTTCATACATCGTTGTGCACATAGGACAAGTAGAGTGCATAACATATGTAGTAGATGGTTAATTAGAAGCTTGTTTAGTCCTACATTTTGCATAAAAATAGTATGTTAGTGCTTGATTTTGTAGGTACAGCAAAGAGAATATAAGAACTTGCAGTGTTCTTATTGTTTACACCATGTCGCAAGCATGAGGATTTCTACAATGGCATGTAGTACCCTTTGGTTTCTTTGTACATATATTGTGCCTACTAGCACCATTTGTTTTGAGAAGTGCATGTAGTGCACTTATTTATCTTTTCTCCATTTTCCATTTTCCTACAAAACTGTTGTCAACATTTTTAAAATTTTGCATCCATATGGATAAAAAATAAGCAAGGCATACTGAAAGTTTATTTTTCTTTTATTTCTTTTATGCAAAGCCTTGTGATTAGTCTATTTCCATTTCCACTTTGATCTTAGGTGTACATAAAGCACATAAACGTAAAAGAGAAAACCATAAAACCATAAAAAAGAGACTTACACCTTATTCTAGCATGGAATCAGGACCCTCTTCACCTATTAGGACTGATACACTCATGGCTAAGAGCACCGCAAACCCTATAGAGACCATGAGTGCTAGAATAGCACACTTAGAGAGCACACTTCATGACATCTTGGAGCATGTGAGTGGCTCTAAGAAAGGGGAAGTGATGTTTGAGACCGATTTTCTAGAGATGGATGTAGATGCTTCAGGTGAGCACCAAACTCCAGAGATCCCTAGAGAGAGCATACTAGTTAAAGATCCCCGATGGAAGCTTACGGACCTGAAGCTACCTAGATATCATGCCTCGACTACTGCTAGGACTACTAACATTGTTGAGCAGTGATTCAACAAGTGGGATCAGTGCTTCCATTTATGCCATATCATGGATGATAGGCATAAAATTCAGCATGCCACATATAATCTCATGGATGTTTCGCATGGGTGGTGGGGTAAGATAGAACAAGGTTCGAAAGTTACCACAACTTGGGAGAAATTTAAAGTCTTGTTCCACAATAAATTTGTACCACGTTATGAGAGTTCTAGAGCACTAGACACTTTTTTTTGTATCAGCTAGAAAGGCCAAACTATTCAAGAGTACTCATATAAGTATAGAGAGGTACTTAGAGAAACTATTCAACCTTTAGTGAGGAAGGAGAGGTGTCACTCCTTGGCACATGCCATGGAGATGGCTTTGGTTTATGAGGATGGCCATAGGGGCATGGGATCCCAGGGTTAGAGGTCCTCATGAACTAAGATAAGCCGACCCTTCTCCACATCTACTCTTGGCTTGATCACTGTACAATCTTAGAAAGAGGCCAAGCAGGTGCACATGATCAAGGCAGTTTCAAGAGGAAAAAGGAAAGTGTCTACTCTATCTGAGAGGGTGTACAATAATTCTATCATGAGCCGTCAGTAGAAATAAAGGGCAATGCAAGGAAGATTATGCTTTGGGTGTCTAGGACAACACCAAGGCAATGAAAGGAGGATTATGCTATGGGTTTCTAGGACAACACCTCTTCAAGGATTTTCCTAAGAAGAAGAGAATAGTAGCCACCATATTTATCAACCCTATAGAGGCAATGAGTGATGGAGATGAGGATTTTGGTGATTCCCCATCCTAGATATCATCTTCCATAGTGGCCATGACGATCACAAAGAATGTTCCTACTATGTCAGATGTTGTGCTTTCACAAGTGGCACAGAAAGGATACCAGTTCTGAGACATAGAGCTCATTTTCATGAGAGGAGTCATGGTAGGACAAGATCTCAAGGTACTCTTTGACACTAGGTCTACTCATAATGTTATTAGTTCTTGACTAGCTAGGAGGCTACACTTAGAGATTGTGCAGTCAAAGTATGCCTACATAGTAGAATTAGCTGAGGGTAAGGGAACTGAGACATGGGACTAATGAATGGTAAGTTTGCCCATTCAAATCTAGTCTTATGAGGACAAACTAGATTTTAAGATAGCTCGACTAGCACATCTTGATATATTCTTAAGTAAGAAGTGGCATGCTAGGAAATGACTAGTCATAAAATTTGCTTCACATGTGTATCATTTTGAGCATGAGGGGAGGGGACTACTGATTTGTGGAGAGCCAGATCTCTAAGAGGCGTGATTGGTAATGGCTACCAAGTTGCTTAAGATTGATTGTAAGCATATTTATTTTCTTTATTTTGTGTATCCATCATGTGTAGTGATGAATTCATGCAATCATGGAAACTCTAGTTGGAATGCTCAAGTACTTTCAGATAATGTAAGAAAAGAATTCCAAGCTTATTTTTTAAATGGGCTACTTATCCTTGTACATTCTCTAGTAATACATTTAGTATTGTGTGTTGTCCTCCAAGCTTCTTCTTCTTCTTCCTTGTGATGTTCGCGTGCTTTTGCATGTGTCTAACTTCAACAATTGGTATCAGAGGAGGTTGTTGCTTCATCTAGGGCTTCATCTACACCTCTCCGATTGCAGTCTCAAAATCGCACAAATTTTGGTAAGCATACTCAGCGTGTGTCTGTGATCAAACAGCTTCGCTATGTGGTGCCGAAATCGCAAGCTGAGCTTGTTTTGGCCTCCGAATGCACTATCACAACGCTTGTGTAGGCTATTTCATCTTTTTGTTCCAAAGGTATATACCAGTTTCGGTTTGCCAATATAAAACTAGAAGTCTGCTAAAGGTCTAGCAGAATTCATCTAGGCAGCTCTATTCAACTTTTTAAGATACAGTCAATTTTCTACATCAAGGTATTTTAGTCACTGGCCATGGCTAAAAGCAGTGATGTATTCCGTATGTTGGCTGTTGAGGATAAGTTGGATGGTACCAACTACCCGTTATGGGCTTATATGATGCGACATGTATTGGTTGCAAAAGGACTGTGGAACATTGTGCAGGGTGTTGAAAAACGTTGTATCACACCTGCAACTCCTACAACTACAGGTACTAAAGCTAATGTAGAAGGTGTCGAAGATGATGATATTTTGCATATTCCTGTTTGTGTTGCAGTTTTTGTTGCAGCTACTGCAGAGCAAATTCGTTGGGATGGCAGAGATGCCTAGGCACATGCATTGATAGCTTTTTCTATCAAACGTGCCATTATTCCTCACATTCACTCTCGCAGAACAGCTAAGTATGCTTGGGATACACTTACCACATTGTACCAAGCTAGGAATGATGCTCGTGTTGCTTACCTGTGAAAACAGTTGGAGAGTGAGCACATGAATGAAGCTGATTCTATGGACAGTTTTCTAACAAAGATCAAAGACTTCAAGGAATAGTTGATTTCTGATGATGAGGTTATACCACATAGCTCACTTGTGCAGACCGTTCTGAATGATCTTCCTGATTCATATCACAGTTTTGCTTCTACTCTTTGGTTGATGATGAAAGGCAATCCAAATGCCTTTTCATTTGAGGAGTTGGTCTATGTTTTGTTGCACGAAGATCATTCCAGGCAGAACATGTCCATTATGTGTGTTGCAAATCAAGCTTTTCTAGCTAGTCAAAAGGGCAAAGGAAAATGGAGCTCTTCAAGTAGTAAGCAGAAATCTGCTAATTCTGCACAATCAAAGAGGGAAGACAAAGATGAAAAGAAATCAGAAAATCAGAAATTGTTTTGCAAGTATTGTAAACGAAATGATCATATCATAAGGAAATTTCCAAAACTGACTGCTAAAGAGGCAAAGAAGAAAGAGGCTCGAATGGTTGTTGCAGAAGCTTCTACACCAAAAACACAGGCTGCTAATCTTGTGTAGGAAGAAGAATGGGTGTTTACTATTGTTTGCAGTTTTGACCCATCTTCTCATGAGCAGTGCATGTCTGCAGTAGACTCAGATGTTTGGTACTTTGATAGTGGGGCGATCAAACATATTACCTCGCAGTATAATTTCTTCTCTTCACTCGAGCCTTCCTCTAGAGGGAATACTGTTACATGCACCAACAACTCCTCTTATCCTGTTATGGGAATTGGTAAGATCATTTTGACTACTACTGATGGTAGTTCTTTCACTTTGGGAGATGCTTTGTTTGTACCAGGGATCAAGAAAAATCTGTATTAGTTTCTGCATTAGCCAAGATTGTCTTGGTTGTGAAATTTGTTGATAACAGATGTCCAGGTCATGATCTGTCAAATGGCCACATGATTATTGCTTTCAAGCTATGTCAGATGCAAAGCTTTGGCATGCACGTTTTGGTCATCTAAATTTTGCTAGTTTGTTACACTTGCAAAAATCTGAAATGGTGTCCTCTTTGCCCAAAATTGAGGCACCACGAAAACATGTTTGTGAAGGTTGTATTTTAGGCAAAATGCAGCATTCCTCCTTTCCAAAAGATGGTTCAATTCAGGCTACTCAAAAATTGCAGCTTTTACATAGTGATGTCTGTGGTCCTATGTAGACACCTCTTTTGGAAGTTATCTTTACTTCTTGAATTTCATCGATGATTTTTCCAGGCATGCATGGCTATATCCATTGAAGGCAAAGTTTGAAGTGTTCATGTGCTTCAAATAGTTTTGGGTTTTGGCTAAAAAACCGTCAGCATGTAAAATGGGCACCCTCCGTTCTGATCAAGGGGACGAATATATGTCTTCTAATTTTAATGCATTTCTGGCTGAACATGGGATAAAACACTAGTGTACATTGTCATATACACCTCAATAGAATGGAGTTGCTGAATGAAAGAACATATCACTCATGGAGATGGTGAGGTGTATGGTCAAGAGTGAGACTTTATGGCTTGAGGCTATCATGTGTGAAGCATATGTACTTAACAGGTGCCCCACTAAAGCACTATAGTCTATCACTCCATATGAGGCTTGGCATGATCCCAACCCATCTGTAGCTCATCTGCGTGTTTTTGGTTGTTTGGCATATGCATTAGTGCCTGAAGAACATGGCAGAAAATTGGATGATAAAGTAGTAAAATGTACTTTAGTTGGGTACAGTTCCGAAAGTAAAGGCTATCGTCTGTATCGTTTACAGACTAAACGCATTCTAGTTAGCCATGATGTTGTTTTTGTGGAAGATGTTATTCAGCCATTGCTTTCATGTACTAAGGAGACATCTGTTAGCTCCAAATGTATGATACTTTGCTGCCTCTTTTTATAGGTGGATAATCTAGTGCTGGTCCTAATGAGGAAACTTTTCAACCTTTACAGGTTTCATGTGATGATGCAAATCATCCCATTTTTTATGCAGATTTACATGATGCACTTGTTGATGAGAGAGCTGACATTGAGGAGGCAAAAACTACGCTAAAATGGCTAGTGAAGACTTTGCATGATAGCAAATTAGATGCACTTCTGTCATATCATACTCAATCAGGCTCTCCTAGTGCCTCTTTTGCATCAGATTGCTATGCTATGGCTACATCTAATCTCTGTGATGAGAATCAGCCTGTTTCCTTTGATGAAGCACAAAATTCAAAAAATTAGATGGCTGCTATGCAATCTGAATATGATGCTATAATGAAGGACGGTACTTGGTCTTTATGTGACTTGCCTCCTGGCAAGAAGACCATTGGCACTAGGTGTGTTTACAAGTTGAAGTGTAAGCATGATGGAGCAGTTGACAAGTATAAGGCTAGGTTTGTTGCAAAGGGTTATGCATAGGAAAGAGGCATTGATTTTGATGAGACCTTTGCACCTACATGCTGTATGACTACTGTTCAGAGCATATGTGCACTTGCAACCCATCATGGTTGGAATGTACATCAGTTGGACATTAAAACTGCATTTATGAATGGTGACTTGCATGAAGAAGTGTATGTTTTTCAGCCCCATGGCTTTGTGCAAAAAGGGCATGAGAACCAAGTGTGGAGGTTAAAGAAGGTATTATATGGTTTAAAGAAAGCACCACATGCTTGGTATGAGAAGATACATGCCTATCTGATTGCATATGGTTTTGAGAACACTCCAACTGAAAGCACCTTATATGTTAAGTGTGCTAATGATGTGCTTCTAATCATTTCTATCTATGTTGATGATATGCTGCTCACTGGTCCTATTGAGAAGCATATTGCTGATTTTAAGGTTGATTTGCAGTGTCAAAAAAAATATATTGACACATTATTGTAGCATTTTGGCCTTGACGACTGTAAGCCTATTGCCACTCCTATGGAGACAGGTTTACGATTGCGACTTCATGATGTTGGAGATGCATTTGATGCTGTCCTCTATAAACAAGCTGTTGGATGTGTGATTTACTTATGCATTACTCAGCCAGATATTCAGTTTGCTGTCTCATAGATGAGTAGGTTTATGCATTGCCCAGGTGTCAAGCATTGGCAAGCCATTAAGCGCATCTTTCTCTACTTGAGTGGTACTCGGCTACTTGGGTTTTTTTATCCCAAGGGGGATCACTACCGCAAGATTTGCATGCTTTTTCTGACTCAAACTGGATTGGTTGCTATGACACTCGTGTATCCACTAGTTGCTTTTACTTCATGCTTGGTAGCTCATGTATATCTTGGTTGAGCAAGAAGCAGCCTACTGTGGCCACTTCCAGTTGTGAGGCTGAGTATAGGGCAGCTTTCACAACGACTGTTGAGTGTGTGTGGCTCAGATGCCTTATGGTTGATTTGGGTGTTGGTCAGTCTTCTACCACCACCATCTTCACTAACAATCAAAGCACATTGACAATTGCGAGGAACCCTCTGTTTCATGCTCCCACTAAGCACATTGAGGTGCGTTATCATTATGTCAGGGAGAGGTTCTGTGTTGGGGAGATCAGCTTGGCATATGTGCCCACGTAGGAGAACATTGCATACCTTTTCACGAAGGCTCGGCCTAGGGAGAAGTTTGAAGCTTTGTGCAAAGCTTTGCACTTACTTCCTTTTGTGGACTGATTTCCACATAGCTTGGCACTTCCTTATACATGAGTGCCAGCTGCTTGTTCACCGCATCACTCCTAGGGGGTATTTGTTGATATATTTAGGTAGTGCACTTGGTACTTTCATGATGTTAATGAATGATATTCTATAAATGTTCATTGGAAACTATGTTGTGAATTTTATTGATGACTTGTTAGTGTATAGTAGGTCTATGCATGAGCATGAATGTCATTTGAGATTGGTATTAAATAAGTTGAAAGAAAATCAGTTGTTTGTAAATCTAGATAAGACTTGGTTATTTCTTCCAGAGATAGAGTATTTAGGGCATGTGGTATCAATCAATGGGGAACAGATGGATCCCAAGAAGCTCTTAGTTATTCTAGCTTGGCCTTCTCTTCAGGATGAGGGGCAATTACGGTCATTTCTAGGACTTTCTAATTTCTATCAGAAATTAATCTCTTCTTATTTGTCGATAGCAGTGTCTATGGTGAACTTGCTCCAAGGCAAAGTATCATTTTCATGGAAGGAAGAGCAACAAGAAATTTTTGATACTCTAAAACAAGCTATTTGAGAGGCTCCTATACTCAAAGTGGTAGATCTGTAGAATCCATTTGAGCTAGAGACAAATGCTAGTGGCATAGCCATAGGGGCAGTCTTGAGCCAAGGTGGTAGGCCAATAGCTTTTGAAACTAAGAAGTTGATTAGTGAACAATGCTATAGATGAGTGCATGAAGATGAGATGTATGCAGTGGTGTATGCTCTTAAAGTTTGAACACACTATCTTTTTGGTGTAGACTTTAAGTTATACACAAATCACCATACACTCAAGTACTTTTGTAGTCAGCCACATCTTTGAGGTACAGGCTCGTTGGGCTGAGCTCATGCAAGAGTTTCACATGGAAATCCTGTATAGAAGAGGCAAAGAAAATATAGTAGCTCATGCACTATCACAGATAGTTTATCAAATGAGCTTTATAGTTCTAGAAAGCTCATTGCTTCAAGAAATAGAGGAAGCACAGGTGGAAGATCTACATTTGTTATAGATCATTAGAGCCATCAGTGATAACTCTATCATAGGAGACGAGAGAGTTCTATTGTTTCTTCCCCTAGTAAAGCAAACAAGTCAAGTCCATATTCCAATTTCTCAAAAGAGAATGGAATAGTTAAATGCAAAGGAAAGGTTTGCGTACCCGATTCCCATGACTGGCTTAGCCAAAAATGTCCACACTTATGTTCAATAATGGTTTATGTGTCAAGTCAACAAGGAATAAAGGGTAAAGACACCAAGTTTTTACACCCTTTATAGATTACATAGCATTACTAGGATAGTGTATCCATGGACTTTATAGTGGGGTTATTGTGGACTCAAAGGAAGCAAGACACTATCCTAGTTGTGGTAGATACACAAAAATAGAGAAGTGAAGAAACAACTCGAGACATACATGCATGGGATAAGCTACACAAATATTCGAACATGGCCCAGTGATAACATCTTGAGCCGAAGATTGAGATTCCAAATCATGCAAATTTTCTTAACATGAATCTTTCATGCAAATTTTCTTAAGATGAATCTATTGAGGTCCATATGGCACTATACACTCCTTTTTTATCCTAGACATCCAGAAATGTATTAAAGTTAGAATGCATATACTCCCCGCGATCAAAATGTAGGGTTCCCATCTTGCATGCTAGCAAATTGCATCCTTTTAAGCACATAAACAGTTCAAACATTGCTTTAAATGGAGAGACCCATGCATATTTAGAGAAAACATCTAGAAACTCATGAAGTCAAGGCAATTCCCAAAGGAATGTCTGCAAGGGACTAGAGACATCATTGTGAACTCAAGATTCCATTCAGCCCTTATTGTACCATCTTTGGAGAAATGAAGAATCTAACAACCCAAAATACAACCCTCACAAACATTCTTAGAAGGTTCCATTTGGACAAACACGTGCATTGATAGCTTTTCCTATCAAATGTTCCATTATCCTTCACATTCACTCCTACAAGTCAACAAAAGATTCTTGGGATACTATTACAACATCATATCCCGCAAGGAATGAGGCTTGTGTTGCTTACCCTTGCAAATAGTTGGAGAGTGAGCATATGAATGAAGCATATTCAATAGAAATTTTATTGATAAAGATCAAAGATTGAAGGACCCAAATTGGGTCACCTTCCTAGTTCAATGAGTGTGCAACTTCCTAGTTTATTTCTATTGATTTTCATTGGTCGATAGCCAAACTTTTCAAATTTTTGAGCATGTTTTTCCTCCTCCATTGCATGTGGCTCCTCCTCCTTGAACACCACATCACGACTCGCCATGATCTTCTTAGCCTCAGGGTCATAAAGCTTATAAGCCTTCTTATCTTCGTTGTATCCCACGAAGATACATTTGATGCTTTTTAGTTGAAGCTTGTTTCTCTCCCTATCTCGAACATGTACATAACATTCACTTCCAAATACTTTGAAATGGGAAACAGAAGGCTTTTTACCAGTGTAGGCTTCTTGTGGAGTCTTTCCATCAAGTGCCTTGGTGTAGCTTCGATTCACGATGTAGACAGCAGTGTTGAGAGCCTCTGCCCAAAATTGATTAGGCAAACCCTTTCCTTTCAACATGCACCTTGCCATCTCCATGATGGTTCGATTCCAGCGTTCCGCAACACCGTTCTGTTGAGGACTATGTGCCACTGTGAGTTGATGCTTGATTCCCTTACTCTTGCAGAAATCTTCAAACTCTATTGATGTGAACTCACCACCACCGTCTGTCCTGAATTTCTTCATCTTCTTCCCTGTTTTAGTTTCAACAAGCTGAAGCCATTCTTTAAACTTACCAAAAGCTTGAGCCTTATCGCGAAGGAAGTACACCCACATCTTCCTGCTATAGTCGTCGACAAGTAACATGAAGTAGGAAGATCTGCCCAAGGCCTGTGTAGGCATTTTTTCGCACAAGTCAGCATGCACCAACTCTAGAGGATAGCTTGCCCTGTTCTTGCTTTCTTGTGGAAATGCCTTCCTCTGTTGCTTGCCCATCATGCAAGCTTCACATGGTTCCTTCATTTCTACCATCGATGGTAGGTGTGAAACCATACCTCTACGATGCATCTCCTTCAGTACAGGGTATCCAATACGGTTGAATCCTTCATGCCATAGCTTACTTGTGCCCACGTTTGTGGTGGCTGTAAGAGCACACAACTCATACAGGTCGTTCCTCCTTATGCCAGTCCCAACAATGTTGTTGTTACCGTCCATAATCTTAGCTCCTGTCTTACTGAAAGATACTTGATGACCTTGATCAGTTATACAAGCTACTGAAAGTAGATTTTGTTTTATTTGTGGAACATACAGCACATTTGAAAGCTTTCTGATATCGCCATTAGAGTTAATGAAAGGAACCGTACCTTCGCCCTCTGTAGGACATCTTGCATTGTATCCTACCTTTACTATGATGGGTTCCTTTAGAGGCTGTAAGGAACTATAAAGGTCTTTTCTACTCGTCATGTGACGAGATGCACCACTGTCCAACGCCCATGAGTCATCTGTTCCTAAATCTTCAGCCGAGGAGCACACCTCCTCTATCGTAACAAATAACTCAAGCTCTGTTTCTGCTGTGTTGGCAGACTCCTTGCCCTTGCCACCTTTTGAAGAGCCACTCTTCTCTTCTGCCTTCTTGATGCGATAGTCTTGGATTCTGTGTCCCTTCTTCTTGCAGTGGAAATACTCTCCCTTGAACTTCTTTTTGTCGTTCTTCTTTTTGTCTCCATCTTTTGAAGAGTCTGTTTTTCCTCCTTTGGCATTTGTTGTGAATGCAGCATCTCCTTTGCTACCACCACTCCTTGCCTTGAGCCGTAGCTCCTCCTCCATGATTAAGGCACTGAATTCTTCAAAAGTTAGTGGTTGAGGTCTGATTTGAGTGTTAAGAGCAATTACCAGACCATCAAACTTAGGTGGACAGATTCGAAGACAACATCGAGCTAGCTCTTCACTTGACTTTTGAACACCTGCTCCCGCCATTTGATCGCGTAGATTCTTTATGCGAGTGATAAACACCTTTGCAGTCTCCCCATCAGCAAACCATTCTGCTGCAAGCTGATTCTCCAAGTTCTGAATCCATGTCTCATTACGAGTTTCATATTGATTTCTCAATATGTTCCATGCTTCACATGCCTTCGTAGTATGCTGAATGAGAGTCAGGACACTATCAGAAGTACTTGTAACAAGAGCACAGAGTGCATCTACATTTCTACGTTTCCAAGCACGTAGAAGATCAGCATGAGGAGGAATCATTCGACCAGGATTATTTGGATCAGGTCTTTCTTGGGGCTCATGATCAGTCCCAAGAACAGTCTCCAAAAGCTCATATGAATCAAGAATAGAAGTTATTTTGAACTTCCACAGGGTGTAGTTCGTACCATCAAGTTTACCTTCTGTGAAGGTTGGTGGTCGTATCTGCAACGTTGGGATGACCGACATCATTGCTGCTCCTGCTTGTGTGCCACCTACTCCTGTTGATGAACCACCTTGGCCTCCAGTCGTAGATGATGACGCACCGCTTGAAATCTTCTCTCTTTTGTTGTTCAGACCTCTGCAACCTCTATGTTTCTGCTTCTGCACCACTCAGAGCCTCCTGAGCTCTGATACCATGTAAGAAAATAACAGCACAGCGGAATAGACCTGTAGACAGAGTTGAGAGAAAAACGCAGACAAAGATAGACGTAGACTGAGAGATAGAGAACTCAAATTCTTAGATTGCCGAGCGTAATGCAGTTACAATGATGGCACTGTCCATGTGTGCGCTCCCACTGTGGAGCTTAGATGGCGATCTAGACAGACTCTAGATGAAGGGCTTACTAGTGTGCAATGCTATGTAAAGCTCAACCTGGGCCGTGCTTATATAGCTTTTACAAGGCGGTTCGGTATAGATAAATGTAGTCGAGAGATACAAAATAGTCGGTAAAATATATGATCAGACAATATCTCCATGACCAGAAGTCCTACCATCTCGGCCCTACGGGCCGGGGGGATAGACCACCTGGACCCCGTAGAAGGGGGCAAGCCCCCTTCTGCACTCCCCCCATTAAGGTTTTATGGGGAAACCGCACAACGCCACAGGGCCTTTATTTTCACCTTAAATGGTAACCCAATGGCCTGGACGTTTATGCCCTACCTAACCTAACGGCTAGGCTCACAAAGATCATCTATAACCATTAACAATCACACATAGACCTCATCTAACTTGGAAGTTAGGGTTCCACAGGGCTCTCATAATGTCTTCTCCTCATAATGGGGACCTTACAACTTAGAGCACCATGGATCATTTGTGGTCACATGAGGGTGGAGTATTGAGCATATCTAACAGGGATGATACATTGAAACCTATTAAGCATACAGGAAACATAGCATTGTCTATGGAGGATGGGAAGGTAAAACATCTTGCTGATGTGTTGCATGTTCCAAATATAACAAAGAATCTGGTTTTTGTTGGACAAATGGTTGACCAAGGATTAGAAGTCATGTTCAATGCTGATGGATTATATGTAGAAGAGTACAAGCAGGATGGACGATTGGTTGCCAAAGGAAACAAAGTGGGTAGGATGTTCACCTTAAATGTGAAGATTCCTGAAATGAATGCAGCCATGTTTGCAAAAGGTGTAGGAGTTATTGCAGATATAGAGATGTGGCACAAACAGATTGGACATGTAAACTTGCAAAGGCTGAAATTGATGCAGTCAAAGGAGATTGTCCATGGACTACCAAATTTCAAAGTTGCAAAAATGCAAAAGGTATGTGCAGCATGTCAATTTGGTAAACAATCAAGAGCATCATTTCCACATGACAAGCATGTTAGTGAGAACATAATGGCATTGCTGAATGCAAAAATAGACATATTGTAGAAATAGCAAGAGCCTTGATGGTTGAGAAGAATATGCCTCATTTTTATTGGGCACAAGTTGTGCATACTGCTGTATACATCATGAATAGAACTCCGACTGCTGTTGTACATCAAGTTACACCTGAAGAGAAGTTTACAGGTAAAAATCAAACTTATCACATCTGAAATTTTTTGGATGTATTGCATATGTACATGTTCTAGATGAGTTGAGGACGAAGCTTGATCCGAAAGCAGAAAAATGTGTCTTCAGTTGATACTCCCTTGAGCAAAAGGGGTACAAATGCTATAACCCACTCACACGACAGGTGAAGGTGAGCAGAGATGTGGCATTTGATGAAATGTCAAGCTTCTATGCAGATGACAAAGAAGGAATGAATCTTGAACCAAATGACAAAGAAAATGCTGAAAAATTAAATGCAAAATCTCAAGTTTTGAGTGGACCACCAAGAAATAGTTCCAACTCAAATCCATGGAGTGGAAGATTGCGTGGAAATTTCAGTCCAACAAATTCATCAAATACATCCAAGAAAGGTAAAGAAAAGCTTTTTGCTGCTAGTAAAACATGTGCAGGTTTTGAAGATGTTGATGGAGATTCAAGTGGTTCAGAAAAGAGTCTTGATGAGGAACTTGGATTGCCCTCTGTGAAGACTCCAGGACTAAGAAGGGCACATGCAGATGATACAAGGAGAAGTGACCGAGGACCAAGAAGATTTGGGAGGATGCGTAATTCAGTGCAACGATTGACATATGATAGTTACATGGTTTGCCATTGTGCTTACATGACAAAGGTAATACAAGATGCTGAACCTTCTTGTTTTGAAGATGCAATTGGTAATGCAGATTGGGAAAAAGCTATGGATGAGGAGATGGTTGCACTTTATGGAAATGATACATGGAAGCAGGTTCCATTGCCATAAGGAAAGAAACACATAGGCTACAAATGGGTTTACAAGGTAGAGCATAATGTTGATGGTAGCATAAGCAGGTATAACGCACGATTGGTAGCTAAAGGTTATGCACAGACATATGGCATTGATTATGAGGAAACATTTAGCCCTGTAGCTAAAATTTCTACTTTCAAAACACTTGTTGCATTAGCTATAGCAAAAGGATGGACTTTGCATCAGATGGATGTGAAGAATGCTTTCCTACATGGTGAGTTACAGGAAGAAGTATATATGGACCAGCCACAAGGATATGAAGATTCAAAACACCCAAAATATGTTTGCAGGTTGCAAAAGGCTTTGTATGGGCTGAAGCAAGCCCCTCATGCATGGCATGCAAGGATTGATGATTACTTAACCAGCATTGGGTTCTCTATGTGTGATGCAGATCACTCACTATATGTAAGGAAGGCTGATCATGGCATCACTATTGTGGCTATTTATTTTGATGACCTGATTGTAGGTGGTGATAATGAAGAAAGCATCAAAGAGGTAAAGAAACTTCTTATGTAGGAATTCAACATGAAAGATCTTGGTGTGCTGTGCTATTTCTTGGGCATTGAGTTTATACATACAGAAACAGGTATATGGATGTCGCAAAGGCAATATGCCTTGAATATGCTGCAAAAGTATGGTATGGCTGATTGTAAGCCAATTAGCTCTAAGGTGCACTCTACGTCATGTGAGTGCTACTTTGGATTATGCATTGTTTTATGAAGCTGGTGTAGAGTTGCACGTTCATGGATACACCGATGCAGATTGGGCTGGAAGTACTGCAGATAGAAGATCTACTAGTGGCTTTCTTTTCTCACTTGGGGGTGCAGCTATTACATGGAGCAGTAAGAAGCAACCCACTGTTGCTTTGTCGAGAATAGAGGCTGAGTATAGAGGTGCTGCAATGGTAGCATGTGAGGCATCATGGCTGGAGATGTTACTTGCAGATTTAGGTGTGGAAGTGCAAAAGCCTATCACTATCTATTGTGATAATCTTAGCAGCATACAATTAGCACGGAACCCTATTTTCCATGCTAGAACAAAGCATATCGAGGTACATTATCACTTCATCAGAGAGAAGGTATTAATAGGTGATATTGATCTTGTTTATGTGAGAACAGATGAGCAGGTTGCTGATATTTTCACCAAAGCACTTGGAACTAAGAAGTTGAAGAAGTTTCGGGAGATGCTTGGATTACAGGATATGGTGTTGAGCTTGAGGGGGAGTGTTGAGATATCAAGCTCAACATGTGATGATCTAGGATGACACGTACCAGTTTTTCGTTTCTCTGACATGTATAGTGGTCACACCGGTATATGTCAGGGATACTTCATTGAGCTTTATTAGATTTATCTACCGAGAGTGATGGCACATTTTTTTCTTGCTAGCTCACTCATTCGTGGACATTAGGTTTTTCCTTATGTACTGATTTTTATATATTGCACTTGTTGTATTCTTGTTTTAGGTCATTCTTGTACATTCCTTTTATGTAATAGAAGAAGAAGAAGAAGATCATTCTTCCTTGCCTCAATCTGTGTGTGTGCTTCTCCTTGAGAGTGAGAGTGTGTGTGTGAGCTCTCTTCCTTATCTCCTTCCTCATGACAACAACATGGATGATGAACGAAAGAATGTATATCTCAAAAAAAGAAATCAAAATCCAAAATACATTGAAAGGATAAAAGCCAATGGAAGAAGTAGAAAGGGAAGAAACTTAACTTAAAAATTCACCTTCTTGTTATGATGCAACTAACATAAAAAAAATAATACCTAAAAGATTAGATGCATTGCAAGCACCAACGAAATCACAAGAAATAGTTATATTGTTGAGTGTGTGAAAGAATGGGGCATAATTATGAAACATTTTATTACAATCCAATTTATAGGGCATCTTGACCATCATATATACTAGAGAAAATGGATGCATAGGCAAACATGGCGGGTACCTCACATTTTATAGACAAGATATGAACAAGGAGGATTGGGTTGAGGGGGCATAGATGAATAAATGGCAGAGACCATAGGCATTTTCCACAACTAGCTTCCCTTGCTCGTATTGTGGTCTACATGGAGATCATCAAGGGTGTGCTTGTGAGTTTTGATGCAAGTAAAAGATTAGAATATGGAATTCCAATTTTCAACCTTCCTCCAAGAATGCTTGCAACACATATGGATATGGAAGTAAAGGATAAAGGGCGAGCCGAGGCCAGTGTGGCATTGATCAAATAGATGAATCAACAGTTTTTAGCAGATAATAATGTGAAACTAGATTTGTATATAGTACATTCATATAAATGTGATTGTAGAATGTGTATGTGAAAGGTGCAAGAGCTAGTAGTTTTTAAAGTTACATAGGCTAAGGCAAAAGCAAAAAGTTTGACAGATAGTTCTACAAAGTCATCAAAAGTGCCCTTTGATTGGATGGACTAGGACAAGGTCTAAAGAGAAGTATTACAACATTTGAGCTCAGAGATGGTCATCCATTGTTTGGAGAGGGTCCACTACAAGGCAAAGTTTATCTATAAACGAAACAAACCATGGACCAGGCTCAAGGAAAGACAAAGAATTGAGGAGACCATATAGGGAGGAGTATTTGACACACTATATGGGGCATTGATTAAGGCTTCAATGAAACTTAATCAAGGGAAGCTCATATCATTGGTTCCTAGATTCAAAAAGTGAATCCTTAAACAACTAATGCAAGAACATCATAAATCTGAGATTCTCAATACAGAATAAGTTGTTGCAATGAACAAAGCTCTTGTCAATGTAGATTATCAAGTATATGTCATTAATTTGGCTTTTCATGAGATGTTCTTGACCAAGGATGGAGGATATAGGGTCAATATATTTTGAGAATCACCTTATCTAGAGCTTCTTTTAGTAGATTAGGTGACATTATAGGTAAAAATTTCTTATCAACACCATGAGCAATCATTGGCTATTGTCAGGAACAAAATAATAATAGTATCTAGTATTCTATCTATGGTTAAATTTGTGGCTTTTTGGCTTTAAAATTCCTTATGTAAAACTCTGATTATTCTCCAATGAACTTGGTTATGAGCAAAAAGGATCAAGCATATTTGGGGAGGTCATGACAATTTTTATTTAGAAAGGAGAATAAAAATTTCATCTTTCGATGAAGAATTTAAAGAAACTTCTGATGCAAGAGTGACTTTTCTATGCAAAATTGGTAAATATGGGAGATGCATTGGTGTATGATGAGAAAGAGGATTTCATGAGCCAAAATAGTACATCTATTCCCATATTGGAAGTAGGTATCACTAAGATTGTTGATTCTATAAGTCAACATAATTTGTGTAGCCACAAAAGTGATAAGTAATGAAAGAGAGAAGTTCAAGATAAGTGATACCCTCAAGATGACCAAGTTCATAGGAATCCAAAATGCAGAAAAGGATATTTGAATATTTAAAAGACTAGATTTCTTGAGTGAACCCATATGATTTGTAGGATTTGAATTAGGGCACCAAAATGGAACAAAAAATTGTGAAGCTATCCATTGAATTAGGTCCCAAGTTCAAGAACAATCATTTGGGCCGTTGGATTTTCTTGAGATCCAATGGTTGAGATTTAATGACTCCCCAAAAAGGTTCCTTTGACTATGCACCCTTGGATTGGAACTTAGATCTAATGGTTGTGATTGATTACCAAGATTTGAGGGCCTTTTTTGTAGACATTGAATGCAACCTTGATCTCATGGCTGAGATGGATACCCATGATAAAAAGGTGTCTTTATTCTTGAACCATTAGATTTGAGTGAAATCGGATGGCTCAAATCACCCATGATTTTCAGCTCAGCCCCAAATGTGGAAGACCGCCTGATTGGCCTTGATCTAATAGCTAAAAGTTTGCACAGATCATGCATGAGATTCCCCATGCCTAAAATTTTTGAGAAGTTCTCTCTCTATAATCTCTTACATCTTAATCTAAGCCATTCAATTCAAGCATCCAAAGGCCACAACTTATTTCATTTCACAATCCAAATAAGTTTATGTATGAAATAATACTTTATTGAGAATACCATTAATGGTTTCATATGCCCCATTAATCTCTTTGGTTTAGCTTTTTAATCACTAACAATTAGGAATCCGTACAAGGACATGCAAGGCTCATTTCTCACCTAATGAATGATTTGAAATTACAATATATATGTCCATTTCAAATTGCATAACAACTTGGGACTGCGACATATGTATTGTAGGATTACGAGGAAGGATCTTAACATCATCTGACAAGTTAAAGAAAAGACTCAATCGGAGTGAAAGTTACATAAAAAATGGGGTCACCACATGAATGAACTCTTTTTCCAAAGAGTACAAGATCTTATAATCATGCTCTCCTATAAACTTTCGGAGGTGAAAAAATGGCTTTTGATCGCTTAATGTTCAATTGGTTTTTTTTCAAGATTTGAATCCTCATGGATTTCTATGTCGGAAAGCACTTTTCATAGATCCATAGCTCCAAATTTCACTTATGAAAACAAATGGGAAGTTCAACCTCTTTTTTGCTTTACTATGCTCATCATTCTTGAATTTTTCAAGTACTTCCTTTAGTATTTTTCTTCAAATATGCCACCATCTCTATTACAAAAGATGAATCACTTGGGGAAATCTATTGATAATTTAGGTAGTGATTGTGAAAACTCTAGGATTGTCGAAGCACTTTTTTCCCTCTTTAGGAGGTTTTTTTCCCCCGGCTTGTGTATATGCCTACTACCCTAATGGGTTACTTATCTCTGTACATTCTAGTGGTAATACATTCAGTATTGTGTGTTGTGCTCCAAGCTTCTTCCTCTTCCTTGCGCTCTTCATGTGCTTTTGTGGCCTTGAACTCCAACAATTGGTATCAGAGTAGGTCACTGCTTCATCTAGGGAATCATCCACACCCCTCTAGTCATAGTCTTAGAATCATATGAAATTTGGTGAGCATACTCACGGTGATTAGTATATCAAAACGTCTTCAATATGTGGTGCCGAAATCATGATCTGAGCTCATTTCAACCTCTGAATGCACTATCGTAGTGCTTGTGTAGGCTAATTGGTCTTTTTGTGCCAAAGATATATACAGGTTTTGGTTTGCCAGTATAAGCATCTCGAAGTCTGCTATAGGTTTAGCAAACCTCATCCGGATAGTTCTGTTCAACTTTTTTAGATACAACCATTTTTCTGCATCAAGGTATTTGAGTCAATGGCCATGGCTGAAAGCAGTGATGTATTTTGTATGTTGGTTGTCGAGGATAAGATGGATGGTACGAATTACCCATTGTGGGCTTATACGATGCATCATGTATTGGTCACAAAAGGACTATGGAATATTGTGGAGGGTGTTGTAAAACATCCTATTACACCTACAAACACAAGTACTCAAGCTGATGCACATGGTGTTGAAGATGACAATATTCTTCATGTTTCTATTTGTGTTGTAGTTTCGGCTACACCTACTGTAGAGAAAATTTGTTGGAATGGCAAAGATTCTCAAGCACATGTATTGATAGCCTTGTTTGTCAAACGTGCCATTATTCCTCACATTCGATCTTGTAGAACAGCTAAGGATGCTTGGTATACACTTACCACATTGTACCAAGCTAGGAATGAGGCTTATGTTGCTTACCTCCGAAAATAGCAAAGATCAAATATTTGAAGGAACAATTAATTTCTGTTGATGAAGTCTTGCCTAACAGTTCAATTGTGTAGACTATTCTGAATGGTCTTCTTGATTCGTACTAGAGTTTTGCTTCTACTCTCTGATTGATGATGAAAGGCAATCCAAATGCCTTAACATTTGAGGAGTTAGTCTCTGTTCTGTTGCAGGAAGATTAGTCTAGGAAGAACATGTCCATTATGCGTGTTGTAGATCAAGCTTTTCTGGCTAGTCAGAAGGGCAAAGGTAAATGGAGCTCTTCTACTAGTAAGTAGAAATCTGCTAATTCTGCACAATCGAAGAAGGAAGATAGAGAAGAGAAGAAAACAGAAAAGCAAAAATTGTTTTGCAAGTACTGCAAAGAAAATGATGATGTCATAAAGTATTGTCCAAAACTCGCTGCAAAAGAGGCAAAGAAAAAAGAGGATCGAATGGTTGTTGTATAGGCCTCTACACTCAAAACAAATTCTACTAATCTAGTGCAGAATGAAGAATAAACTTTACTACTATTTGCAGTTTTGAACCATCCTCTCCTGAACAGTGTATGTATGCAGTAGACTCAAATGTTTGCTACTTTGATAGTGGGGCAATGAAACATATTACCTCGTAGCATAGTTTCTTCACTTTACTCGAGCCTATCCCTACGAGGAATACTGTCACATGCACCAACAAATCTTATCCTATCATGGGATTTGGTAAGATCATTCTGACTACTGCTGATGGTAGTTCTTTCACATTGTCGGATGCTCTATTTGTGCCAAGGATCAAGGAGAATCTGTTATCAGTTTCAGCTTTAGCCAAGATTGTCTTGGTTGTGAAATTTGTTGATGAGAGGTGTACAGTTCATGATCTGTCAAATGATGACGTGATTATTGCTTATGGCATTTTATGTCATAAGCTCTATAAGCTCATAGATAATGAAAAATTTGTGTATGATTCAGCATGTGCAGTACATGATTCTTAGGCTATGTGAGATGCAAAGCTTTGGCATGCACTCTTTGGTCATCTGAATTTTGCTAGTTTGTTATGCTTGTAGAAATTTGAAATGGTGTCCTCTTTTTCCAAACTTGAGGCACCCACTAAACATGTTTGTGAAGGCTGTATTTTGGGCAATGGCACTATGTAGACACCTTCTTTTGGAAACTATCTTTCCTTTGTGACTTTCATTGATGATTTTTCCAGGCATGCATGGCTATTTCTATTGAAAGCAAAGTCCAAAGTTTTTATGTGCTTCAACCGATTCCTCAAAAATGGGCACCCTTCGTTCTGATCTAGAGAGGGATATGTCTTCTGACTTTAATGCATTTTTGGTTGAACGTGGGATAAAACATTAGTGTACAGTGTCCTATACACCTCAAGAAAATGGATTTTCTGTTTAGAAGAACAAGTCACTCATGGGGATGGCGAGGTGTATGGCCAAGAGTTAGGCTTTACCACATAGTTTCTGGCTTGAGGCCATTATGTGCGAAGCATATGAACTTAACAGATGTCCCACTAAAGCATTGCAATCTATCACTCCATATGAGTTGTGACATGGTCGTAAGCCATCTATTCCTCACCTGCGTGTTTTTGGTTGTTTGGCATATGCATTAGTGCGTAAACAACATCACAAGAAATTGGATAATAAAGCAATAAAATGTATTTTTGTTTGGTACAATTCTAAAAGCAAAGCTATCATCTATATCATGCATATAGTAAATGCATTTTGGTTAGTCGTGATGTTGTTTTTGTGGAAGATGCTATTCAGGCTTTACTTTCATGTATGAAGGAGACATTTCTTAGCTCCAAGCACATGTATGATACTTTGCTTGGTGAGAGAGCAATCCTTAGAACTACAAAATCTAGGATGAAATCAGATCCTTGCACTATAAGGACCACTTATTCCAATATCTTGATAGGCTTCACCTTGCTCTAATATGTCATGGTCACTCTGAATTGAACATCTTTGGATGGTTAGAGGCCAAACCTCTGCATTGTTGCTTTAGGCATAAGAGTAATACTTGATCCAACATCTATAATAACTCTTGTAATCTCTTGGACAACTATGTTTACTACTACTTGTGGGCTGAAATCATTGGTAAGTGGGGTTTGCATCACAAAATAGGTGACATGATTGCTACTTATAGATGTTGGTGAACCCAAAGATGCCATGAGGTTCAACATCTCTCTCCGAAATTGAGCATCCATCTTCAATAAATGGTAGAGATTTACCTGGTGATAGGTGTTCTTCAATATAATACTTATGGAGAGAGGAGTCATTGGTACACTCATTTTTAGTTACAAACTATTGTTCTCCATGTTCCATTGGGTATTTTGAAAGGCATCATCAATAGTTCACTCTTGGATTGGCTTCTTGTTCTTCTCCTTGCACAAGTCAGCAACTTGCTTAGATATTAGAGTTTCTTGTTGTTGTGTTTTTTATATTGGAGTTTCTTGATTTCTGCTAGATGCCTCATTGAAACTGTTCTTCTTCTACAATTTGGTGTCTCTATTCTCCACCACACTATTTTATTCTTCCAATGCATGATGGGCTCTTGTGCACACCCTTATTGGTGATATTTCTCTCATTTGGACAATGTTAGTAGTGAGTGATTGGAGCAATGTGGTTTGTATCGGAATTGGTTCAAGAGAGCTGTGGAAGGGATTATTTACCTGAATCGAGACATCCTTCTTCTGACAGTCTTTGGTATAGTGTCCATGTAGGACATGCTCTTTATTAAAGACATGGTCATCGGCATCAATTCCTAAGTCCACAGATCTAATCAGCGAGATTGTTTGCCATGCTAGAGTTAGAAGGAGATGAATAGAATAGTGGCACGCTAGGAGCATTGCAAAGAATAAATCTCAATTTGGTAGCCATTGGGGTATGTCATCAGAATGGAGTTCTACGGGATCATAGCCAGATGTCCCCGGTACATAGGAGGCTATGGCTATGCCATCCCCTTCAAATAGTAACACCTTCAAGCCTCGTGTCCCATATTACCACAAGATTGACATATGATCTTTTTAGGAAACTCAATTGTGTGGATGCCCCTGTCGATGACATATTAGGGCAAAAAATGGTCAGAAAAGGGTTTTTTGCTAATCACAGATTAAGAAAATCAACAAATAGGGTCTTTCCATATGTACAAGATGTAACATTCTTGTCTCTTTTAATCTTGCGAAGAGAGGCTTATTTTTAGTAGATATTCTCTAAAAGTGATGTTAAGGTGATGAAATTTTTTGTATTCAATGTGCAGTTTTTTTTTTTAAATCTTTAGATTTCCAAGAGAGAAAAGATTTTTGAAGCTTTGAAATAGTTTCACGGTTCACAAAATTCTATGATTTTTTGGATCTAAGGGTTGCAATTAAATGTCGCTTATCTCATGAAAACTCACTTATTAAAAGACAATTGAATTTGTTGAGACTACAAAAATCAAGATTGTATGCCTGTTATATCATGGAAACTATAGAGAAAAGACCATAGGACTAGGTGCACATAAATATTAAGCATACGTTTTTCCATTTAAGAGATTGGGTGTTGCTATACAACAATCAATTAGGTAGGAGGGGTACATTAGCGGAAAAATGAACCCTGGATGGGCCTTTTGGATTAAGGAGTGATCAATGATGGACGAATGAGAAGAGGTTGGTGGTCATAGTATAGTCCCTTAATCACATAAGTTAGGCATATTAGGCTTCCCTTGTTTTTGTGTGGTGAATGAGGAGAAAACTATCCAGAATTCATGGTTTTAGACATTTGAATGGTTCTGAAGAGGGTGGAAATGAATTAGAGACCTTGGATTGCTTGAAAGATCCAAAGGTTGAGCTTGAATGGCAAAAGTCAAGATGCCTTTTTATATGGGCCCTTTGATTTCCTTGAGATCTAATGGTTGAGATTTGTAGCCATTGGATGCAACCTTGATCTAATTGCTGAGATGGATTCCCATGAAAAAAGCTCCTTTATTCTTGAACCATTAGATTTTAGTGCAATCCAATGGCTCAATCACCCATGGTTTTCATCTCAGCCCCACATGTGGAATACCGCTTGATTGGCCTTGTTCGAATGGCTGAAAGTTTGCAGAAAGTGTGCACAAGATTCCCCATGCCTAAAATTTTTCAAAAGTTCTCTCTCTATAAGCCATTTATTTCAAGCATCCAAGGGCCACAATTTATTCTTTTTCACAATCCTTTCATGGATTTCTATGTCCTTTCATGGATGTCTATGTCCGAAAGGATTTTTCACAGATCCACGGTTCCAAATGTCAGTTAGGTATGACACAATGGGAAGCGCAAACTAATCAACCCTTTTTTTTCGCTTTAGTATGCTCAAGATTTTTGCATGTTTCAAGTCGTCAAATATGCCACAAAATTTATTTCCACATCTCTATTACAGAAGATTAATCACTTGGGAAAAAGGTTATTATCTTACCTATGCAAGGATCCATGGAACATACAACGTAGGTGGCACACAAATCCTTAAAGAAGATGGAGCAAGGGGACGACGAGATGGAGGTGAAGATTAAGAGAAGTTTGGCATCACAGTAAAATGTTTTTGGATTTTTAATATGATTTGTGCTTACACTCTATAAAAAATCAAAATTGGTTAAAGAATTTTCATGGCATTTTTCTAATTTTCCTTGAAAGCAATTTGTCGTATCTGATTTGAAGCAACCGATTTGTGAAGAAAGGATGGTAAAAACAAATAATGACCTCTACCATTTGGCATTGTATAATATTCTAAGAATACTTCTATTTACTCTTTGCTTAAGCAGAATACACTTTTGTATCTTGATGGTCAATGCAGGAACACTACATTGATATATATAAAACAGAGAAATCAAGTTGGGAGAATGAGATCACAACCTATGATTGATCCAAGCCATAAATGAATACTGTCAAGCCACATGCCAAATGCAGCCTGACATAAATGAAACCTGTCAAGGCTAAAAGGTATGAAAGAGCTCCAAATAAAGTCCACTTGGATGATGGATAATCACAAGTTTGAAGGATGGTATCTTGCTTCTAAAGGACGTTACAAGTTAGGAGATATACTAACGAAACACGTTACTAGGTCTTGGAGAAGAATTGAAAACAAACCAAATACGTTGATTGTGGATTCTCATAAACGTTTTGACAATTTACATTTGAGAAACTAGGTATCGTTCCCAAATAACACTTACATTATTTTGGATTTTACTTCTACAAAATCAAAAAATAGAAGAGTAGTTGAAAGGTTCCATGGACAGAAAAGAAAATCTCTTGAACCTTGGATTTCATGTGACTTTCCATATCTCATGATTGGTTCATAATTTTAAGAATCTAATAGCACCATGACGTCTAGAATGTGCCACAACCTTAAGCTTGATTGTCTACTTGCTTGATTTCAATATCCAGAATTCCTATTTTGGATTGCTAATATAATTGATGAAATCATTAATTTTTAATCGTCCTTGAACACCCTTATAGTCTTGGATTGTGGGACTTCTTGTAACAATTCTATATTCTTGTGTTATTTCCCTTTCGTGGATGGTCTTGTAATCTGAAGTATATTTCCAAAATCTTGTTTAAGTCTAATAGGAGGGCGCAATGTAGTGCTCCCTTGACCTTGTGGCAAGGCTACAACATCAAGTCAATGTCAAGAATGGTGGATTCCATATCCATACTCAAAAATACTTTGAAACATATATATCCCAAACTCCATTAATTTGAGAGGAGGTTAACACAAGACAGTCTCTTAGTTGGAGAATTCGCATCACACTTTAGAAATTTTTTTCAAGGATCCACATATCAAGAAGAATATCTAGTCAATCAATTTTGAAGCAGTGTCAGAGATTAATAAAAAGATCATTCACTCTCCATGTCTTTCGTAAATAATTTAGATGATGCTATCAACCAAGCAGTTCAATGTGAAAATCAAGTATTCAAGGACAACCAAGTTTAAGATGAACATGCTTGAAGAATGAAGAAGACCTTGCCCAAGTTTCTCAATCATCGATCTTTGAGGTCCGATAAATTGGAACCACTGATGTGAAGAATATACATGAGAATTATTTTATCAACCAATCTTGATGGGAATTATGTAATGACATCAATGAACTCATATTAAGCATACCAAGATAAAAAATTTAAATGAATTCTTGAATCCAACAATTGATTGTGATAGCAAGTCATTGACTACTATTTTACCTCACTCCCTCAACAATATATGTTGGAAGAATCTCGATAACAGCCCATGCAATCGGATAACATCAAGATTAGGAGACTTACATTAAGGGAAATGAAACATCACAAAGACAATGGATTATACTTTTCTTATGGAGATCATGATCATATGGTATTCAAATAACCTAAGGAGAATAAAGATTTGAGATTAAGACTTTTAGAATCACCCTCGCATATAAAAAAATCATCATCAGAGTCAAAAGATGAATACATCCCATCACGAGGATCGTATACTTGATTTTGCACATAGATATACTAAACACCATTTTTTAGTTTCATTATGGGTATCCATCATCATCTTGTTCTAGTACCACAACCTAGGAACTCTATAAAGATCAAGAGCTATGAATATTCAAGTACAATCATACGTTGTGATCACATGGCTATTCCTCATGGAAATTGTTGATTAGGGAGAGGTGACATTATGGACACAAAAGAAACTCTCTTCAACCCTAGAGTTCATGTGAATTTCTATATCTCATGAGTGGTTTGGAGTTTGAAAAATCTAATTGCCTACATGTTTGATTCCAACATCCACATGTTTTGTTTTGTAATGTTAACATCATCAATGACTTTATCAATTTGTATGCACCCTTGAACACATATATAAGGAGGGCTTAACCACATATATCTAGAGTCTTGTGGATACCAATCTTAGCAACTCCAGGATTCCTCATGAAAACTCCAATATTTTGAAACGAGGTCAAGACAAGGTGATCGTTTAATTGTAGAATTTGTATCATACTTTAGAAATTTATCTTAAGGATCCACATATCAGGAAGACTCTCTAGCTAATCAATTTCAAAGAGCTCTCAAAGATGAAATAAAGGATCATTCACTCTTTATTTCTCATGTAAATACTTTAGAAGAGACTATCAATCAAATAGTTCAATGTGAAAATCAAGTATTTAATGATAACCAAGTTCAAGATGAAGATGTGCTAAAGAATGAAGAGGACCTTGCCCAAGTTTCTCGACCATCAATCTTTGAGGAACAACAAAGTGGAACCATTGATGTGGAGAATATACATTAGGAGTATTTTATCAACCGATTTCAATGGGACTTACATGATAATTTCAAAGACCTCATATTAACCATATTGCCTAATCTATATACTTTGAATGATATCTTGAATCGAGCAATTGAGTGTGATAACACGTTGTTCAAGAGAATGTAAGAGAAGAAGAATTCTATTCAAGATTGGTAATACAAGTTTAACTCATCCCCTAAATGATATATCTTGGAAGAATCTCAACTAGAGCCCATGCTAACAAATAACATCAAGGTCAAGAGACTTACACCATGGGAAAAAAATAGTAGAAATACAATGGACAATGTTTTTATTATGGATATCATGATCATATGGTTCCAATTTCCTAAGAAGAAGAAAGAAGTTAACATTAAGACTTCCATAATCAACATCCCATATAAAAGTAATCATGGCCAAAGTCAAAAAAAAATGAAAAACCCCATCGTGAGGATCATGCAGTTGATTCTGCACCTAGAAATACTACAAAGCCTTTTCAATTTCATCATGGATATTTGTAGAACTTGGGCTACAGTTGTATCGCGTGGATACTGTTGTGCATGGTTCTTTTGTACTTAGCATAAGGGTTAGTGATGGGTGTTCGTTAGAGCTAGGCGAGAGCAAGAGTATAATGGACAAGAAATTGACAAACTCTCAGACTTGTTAAATCATAGAAGTATGAGGAAGATCGCTAACACTGCTCATACTACAGAACCATCATAGCCTAATGCTATCCTAACATAAGTTTAACATGGGATGCGAAAAGATAAGCTACTTGAATATGCTACATTGAAAATTGTAGAGAAGATACAAAAGAAGTGGACCAAAATGCAATGTACAATTAAAAACTCGTATACAACAAACAATACACACAACAAGCTATCATCGATCCTCAATGCGCTAGCTTTTTTGAGTTTCAAAATACTGCCTCCTTGCTCAAAATCCAGTGTCTCCTTAACAAAACTAAGAAAAAATTTGAACCTCACTTCACTAATGATGTCTATCCCTTTTTTGCTTGGAAAAGAACTATTAGATACATTCAAAAGTTGTTCACCCAATGCTAATATTAAGGCCAAGTGGATAAGATTCAAAAGGAGGATGATGATTATTAAAGAGATTGAGGAAATTAAGGTTGACTTCTCTATAGACCTTGTTGTTTCTCAGAGGTTCCTTGATCTTGAGGAGACATTGAGATATGAAAATTACCTCTTGGCTTGTGGTGCACTTGTCACTTCAATCAACTTTTGGGATGGCAAAATTGAGAAACCTAATAAGAATATGTTTGATTTGATGATAAGAAATAAAGCAAGAGACTTGATACCTATGTTAAAGAAGAGTTTAAGTGGTTATGCTATTAATATCAAAGAGAATTTAGAAGAAGTTGTTAGCTTCTTTACCAATGTTTTCTCTAGGCCTCCCAGGTGGAGGGGAAGGCATCCAGAGAACCAGAACTACTATTGCACTTCAAAGGAAAAAGATGATTCTTCAGTGCTTGGCCTCTATCTTAGACTTGTCCCTCACTATTGGTGAGGTTGGAGAAACCATTTGTAAATTGGAACCCCATAAATCCCTTAGTTTTGATGGTATTCTAAATGACATTAGGGAAAAAATGAACCCTCCTTGGGCCTTTTAGCTCAAGGGCTGATTAGTGATGGACCAATGAGAAGAGGGTGGTGGACATAATCTAGTACCTTAATCACATAGGCTATGCATAGGCTTTTCTTGTTTGTGGGTGGTCAATGACGAGAAAGCCACTTAGAATTGATGGTTTTAGGTATGTGAATAATCTTGGAAGGCATAGAAATTAGTTAGAGCCCTTGGATTGGCTTAAAGATCCAAAGGTTGAGGTTCAGTGGCAAAATTCAAGGCAACTTTCAACAATATCGCTTGGATTTGTGTGATTTTCAAAGGTTAGGATCTACCCTTTAAAAGTTGCACCATCAAATATGTGCCCTTGCATTAAAACCTCAATCAAACATCATAGTTTCGAAATATTGGATTTTGAGTGCATTTTCACATGGAGTGTTGGATCTCCTCTTAATCTAGTGATTGAGGATGAATTCTTGAATGGGATAGGTGCCTTTCCACTCCGCCACTGGATCTTTCCTTGCATCATATGGTTTGAAGTGACTGTGCCAATTAGATCAGCCCCATTTGCAGTCTATTATTGGATCTCCCAAGATCCAAGAGCCCAAAACCTTGCAGAGAGTGACCAAAAGCATTTTTTGAGAATTTCAAAACTCCCATGCATATCAAGGCATTAAATAGATGGATCTAGGTATTTTTCCATAGTGATTAGTCCCTTTGAATCTTGGCCATTAAATGGAAGCATCCAAAGGCCCAAAAAAAGTTATTTGAGAAATTTAACCACAATATTATATAACTTATTAGTTTATTCAACAATACGAATAGTGGTTTCCTATGAACCATTAACCTCCTAGATTAAGCTTTTTAATCCCTAAAAATTAGGTATCCTTACAAGTCCCAAGTAGAGTTCATTTTCCCGCATAATGGAATTATTCAAAGAACTTAAGGATTTTTTTGGTTCCCTTTATTCTCTTGATCTTGGAAGAAGCTATGAGGAGAGTTAGTCTTTCTATTTTTATCAACACTCGAGTGATTAAACTAGTTCATGAAAAAGAACCCAAGGATGACCCAAATATGTTGGGACCCATCTCTTGTCTGACTTCTTTACATCAATTCTTTTCCTCCACCTTGACCAAGAGACTTAACCCCATAATGAACAAAAATATCCTTCGTGAGCAAAATGGTTTTATTAGATCCATCATTTCTATTTGGGAAGGGCTTGAGTTTTCTAAAGAGAACAAAATCGATTGCTTCTTCTTCAAAGTTGATTTTGACAAAGCCTATGATAAGATGGAGTGGTACTTCATTTTAGAGTCTCTTCATGACATAGGTGCTCGGAGAAACTTCATCATGTTTATAAGTGTCCTTTTTGGTAATGCCCACTCTAGGGTTACTATGAATGGTCACATGTCTAGTCCTTTTAGACTACATAGTCCATTAGACAAGGTTGTCCTCTTGCCTCGCTTCTATTTTCCATTGCTAGTGATGGTTTAGGTTGGCTGGTTAGGGAATGCATGAATCATGCTTCCATCCAAGGTCTTGATATTCGTAATGCTACCTCTCATCTAGGTCTTCAAATGTTCGTTGATGGTACCAATATGATCACTAGGGTTGAGGAGAGATATGCTCACAACTTTTTGAATTGTTTGAATTTGTCTTGCTTAGCGAGTGGGTTCTTTAGTTAATCAAAGAAATTTTGCTTTTGAGTCAACTAACAACCTGATTCTTCCTTGCATCAAGAATAATGATTATCAGATTAGCGAAGAAGGGATTTTTTTTAGGCTTCTAGGGATTCCCATGGGTTTTATCATTTCTTTTGATCAAAGGTGGGAGTGGGTTATGAATAAGTTTAGAAGTAAGGTTTTTAAATGGATATCTTTACAACATTGCTTGTGTCATAGAGTCTCTGTTAAATCATTACTTTCTACCCTCCTTTACTTATTGCATTTCGAACAAGAAGGTGGACATTGATATTGTGGTTGCTGACATGTTCAATCAACTCAAGAGATACAATACTCCCATCAACATAACTGTTGACAAGCTCAATAAAGGTTGGATGGTTTAGTGGAACCCTCCACAATGGAGATACAGATTTAGAAGTACATGGGATTTCCCCTTGTCCATGATAGGGAGCAAATCCAAAAAGATGAATATTAATAGGAGGAATCGTTGGTGATGTGGCAAAGATGAGGATCTTGCCCACTTGTTCATCTCTTATTGACATGCTCACATGTTTTTCGAAGAGTATCAACAACCACTACATTTTGGTTGGCTCACCTCTACTTGGTTATAATCAAATATTGCTGAGAGAATGTAACAAGTTGGATATTATCCTCATCGCAGATGTGGAGAGCTCTTATCATCTACCATATTTGGAAAAGTAGAAATCATAGGTTGTTTAACCCTCTTCAAAAGGTTTTCCTCTTCTCTTATACTATTGAGGTGAATCACATAGAAAAACTATGTATGAATTCTATTACCGATGCCCCCTATGAGGATAGTAGTTCCCATGATATACTGTAAAAATCCAGTCCGAGCACATGGAGAGCTAGACTCATCTCTCTTTACTCATGGAGAGCTAGACTATTGAGGTTTTCCTCTTCTCTTATACTATTGAGGTGAATCACATAGAAAAACTATGTATGAATTCTATTACCGATGCCCCCTATGAGAATAGTAGTTCCCATGATATACTGTAAAAATCCAGTCCGAGCGCATGGAGAGCTAGACTCATCTCTCTTTACTCATGGAGAGCTAGATTCATCTCTCTTTACTCTGATGTAAGATTAACCTGCCTTCTGTACATGTACCTGTTGTATTAATATTCATCTTTATCACAGAGTTAATCCAGAACGTAAAACAGAACGCAGGCAGAAAGAGAGAGAGGGTCTTTTTTTTTTTGGGGGGGGGGGGGGGGGGGGGGGGGGGGGGGGGGGGGGGGCAACAAATAGATCTGAAAGACAGGAAAGCTGTAGATCTCTGTTCCTATGGAGAACGCCTGCCTGCTCTACAGACTCTACCTGCAAGAAGATTCGATGTGTGTGTGTGTGTGTGTGTGTGAGAGAGAGAGAGAGAGAGAGAGAGAGAGAGAGAGAGAGAGCTGAAATTGAGGAGGAACTTGAAAACACAACACAACCCGGCTGTGTGAGGGAGAGACTTTACAAAGCAACTGACATAGGTCCTGAGAGTTGTTGATGTTGTTGAGCAAGAAGACCCCGAGCCGCTCGTTGGGGTCGAACTGTTCAGAATACACGGACATGGAGTCTCCTGGCGCCAGCATCACAGGAGACCCCTCCCACACGTCTCTGTACCTCCTGCGCAACGCGATCTTGCAACCAGTGTTGTTCAGCACCATGGTCTCGGGACCACCGTTTCGAGCGGTGGCGCTTCTGCTTACCAGGCTCCGTAGGCCCGACCTTAGAAGTTCGGGAAGGGATTGGCCAGCTACAGTGCTTCTTCGCTTGTAAGGCTCCGCGAATGCCATCGCCAAGCCCCCTCCACGAACAAAAACACAATGATGTATAGTGACAGCGAAAGAAACGCGAGGAACAGAGATCGGCGTGAGGAGGCGAGGACGCATACGACCTCGTAGTGCTTCTCTTTAAATCGCTGCCAGCAGGAGGCGTTTCCCTGTGTGTTTCGTCGTCCGTTCCAGGCTCGAGAGTCCATCTTGAAATTAAAAAAAGCAATGATCGGACTTGCTTTTAAAAAGGTATGCCTTATGAAAAGTCACATATTATGCAAAGCTGTCTCTTTTCAGATATTCCCGTGCGACTTTTTTTAGAGACGTGGAAGCGACATCCGGAAGTTACCTTAGGAAAATACATGGTTGGGCCTCTCGACTCTTGAGGCGGGGGCGAGGGTTCAATCCCTGGCAGCAACATGTAAGGGACATGTAATCTGGAATGATGTTGCATTGTGGCTGAGTGCCACCGTTTGTCTATCCTTGCGGTAGTGTTGACCGCCGTTTAACCTAGTTTTGTAAACCCTTATTCTTGTGGGATAAGGGGGTGGGATAAGGGGGGTCTCATGGGTACTATGCCCTTCCTTGTACAGTTGCAATTTCAAAGTTAAAGTCCGGGGGAGTAGGCCTCAGCCGAACCTCCATTTAAAAAAAAAAAGTTACCTTAGGAAAATACAAAAGAGGGGAGAGGTGGAAAAATCCAAATGCACGATAGTATACGTTATTTTTTATTATTTTGCTTTAAACACCGATTTTTTATTTTAAAGATGAACAATGAACACAGTTCTCGTTCTGTTTGAGATTATTTCCTTTTCATTGAGGAATACAGTTCTCGTTTCGTTTGATTCTAACATTGCACCGGAGGAACACAGTTCTCGTTCTCCTTGAGATTATATCCTCTGCCCTTTCATTTCACACAAAGTGGAGTAAAATGGAAGTGAATGTAAGAAAAAGAAAAACATGATGCATAATGATAGACTAGTGGTGCAATTCCAATACCATGTAGAAATTATCATAACACACACACACACACATATATATATATATATATATATATATATATATATATATATATATATATATATATATATATATGTATATATATATATATATGTGTGTATATATATATATATATATATATATATATATATATATATATATATATATATATATGTGTGTGATCAAGGTTAGAGAGAAAGAGAGATTGCTACTCATGGGAAAAACAGAAGAGATATGATTGTAATAGAAAGTGAAAACAAGATGAGTAAAAGATGAACTCAACTCAAACTCATAACTCTAATACAATGGAGCTCAAACACCACACAACATATAGATGGCTCTATCCACCCATGCACTCCCTATATGAAGCTTAGATGGTGATCTACATAGAAGGTAGGTGAAGGGCTATAGGCCAACACAATGGGTACTAAGATGGACACCATGATGGTTTCAAAAACCACAAATTATGATCCTACATGGGGAGGGGACCATCCTTATAAGGTCCTCCAAGACTAAGTCAGCCTACCCATTTTCTAAGTTGTGGTACCATGCCCAAAATAATCTCCATCATTGATATCTGAACCAAACCTAATGATAGAAAGGTACGATCAACTATCATTTCTTTGTGGCATTTGATCTTGCTCAATCCACACTTACGATAAAGTCTATATCCAATGGCCCACATCAAATAGACCCTTCCCCAAGTTAAGAAAGCTACTTTTGTTTGTAGCCCTTGATTTTGGTTGATTCTCACATAGGATTGATCGGAAATCTAGTGGCATGGAAGAAACCTTCGTAACTATCTATCTACAGTTTACTTTAGACCTCACCTCACCTCAAATTCAAGAACCTACCAATGTCCAACATTCTCACATGGCTTCTCCTCATATTGGGGACCTTACAAAATAGAGTGTTATAAAACAATGATGGTGCTACATAAGGGTGAAACATTGAGCATATCGAACACACCCCCTCAATCTCCACATGAAGGTGGATTACTTTCTTGGCATGATCCCAAGTCTTACATGAGAGTGGAGCATTGACCATGTCTAACACTATCCCTCAATGTCCACCCAAAGGTGAACTATCTTCTTGAACTATTTCCAAGTCTTGAAAGATGAGTAGTCACCTTAAGAGGAGAGAGGCAGTAAAGAAGCACATATCAAATATCTTCTTATTGGACACGTACCCTTCAAACCTTTTGGGCAAAGAAAATCTCTATGACCACTGATGATTTTTGTCGATGATGCATGCCTAGAGGGCAGCCCATCATCAACCACCTATAAGATGCATTTGTTGGCTTGAGAAAATGACATGTAAACTTAGAAATAAAGGGGTCCAATGGGAAAAGATGAAAGTAATAGGACAGAGCTTGTAAGGAGGGCTGGATAACTACTATATCTATTGGTTTCCCCCTCTTTGCACTCCAAGTGAGCCTTTTTTTTAGTAGCACCTCTATGTGAGTGCATAGTTATGCATGGTTGTAATTCATCCATCGGTTGATGGAAAGAAAGCAACCCTCTTCCTTGAGCAACAAGGCATCATTAGGGTAGTTGTATTAGATGGGAAATGGCTTTCTTTACCTTGCATAGTTGATTACTTGGGCTGCAAGGCAATTATTTGGGCTGCAAGGCAATTACTCGGCTTGCAAGTCAATTACTGAGGCAACAAAGAAATTACTTGGGTTGCAAGGTAATTACTTGGGTAGCAGGAAAACTTTATATTTGAGGTCTAACGCATGGCATAAATTTGGTGGACCCACCTCATCAAATTGGGTGTATGCATCCTCCTCCATACATTCCATATAGTTGCTATTACTTGGTTGATGTGTACAATTAGAAATTTTTTAAAATTTTCTAAATTAATCAAGGAACTAGCTAGAAAATAGTGCATATGGGAGGATTTTAATTTAGGAACATACGAATGGGCTTCTGCTTTTTTCATCTTGGCATAGCACACATTCATCAAGATTGCACATAAAAAAAAGAGTCCTTCACACCTCAACCTCTAAAATTGCACTTTCAACCACTCCACCTTCTTCATCATGGAGATGCTCCCACAACCCATTAATTCTCAGCCATTGGCTTTAGCGAGTCCCGTTCAATCAAGGGAAGATATGATGGCCCATAACCTCTAGAAATGCACAAGCTAAATACAGAAAGGGATCTTCTTCCTCATCACTTCCATAACATCAAGATTTACACTTGGATGGAAAAAAAAAAGTCCTACAGATATTCAAATTCTAGACTCCATTCATAAGCCATGGCAATTATTCATGGTCAAGTGGGGACCCTTGCCCAAGATTTAAGCATAGCCATGGTGTGCTCGAGATGAAGGGTATTAGTACTCTCACTTCATGAAGATCTATTGGATCATATAGCTCCTTGAATGGACAGGAAATGCCAAAAGGAGTACTCCCTTAAAGTACACTACAGACCCACTAGGTGTGCTACAACCATGAGAGTGGTTGATTACGGCATGACACTAGCAATATGAACAAATCCTTGAGTAGGATTTTTCCTACCAAGGTTGAATTAGAGCTAGATTGCTCGACCTATAGTGTGAGTCATGCCTTGCAAGTATTGGAGCCTTTTGTGGAAGGGATCTTTACTTGATAGCTAGTGGTTGATAGAGGATTAGGGTCATCTTGGAGATCCTATGGATGTATACCAGCCACTTCCACGATGATAGGCTTACTGTGGGAGAGAGCGAGATAGTCATCTACCTCATGCTACATAGTGTGACCAAGAGTCACATGAGTGATTGGTATCTTATGGACATGGGGAGTATTCTTTCGGGATCTCTTTTGAGATCCACTGTAATTGACCTATATGATCTCACGTTGATGCGACTCGAGGATCTTAGGTACATAGATAGGTCCATCCATACTCGTACAGTTTTCATAGCCATGTGTGGCAGTTTGATTTCTCTCTCATAGATCATTGTATGTGATGAGAGACATGAGTCGAGGTATTGGTGGATAATTATTGAGGTGCTACGACTATTGGCCTCCATATCCTAGGACATTACATTATGAGAGGATTGCCATAGGGTGGGTTAGGGGCCATATTTTTTGTGAAACCACATGGAGTAAGACCTCTACACATGTTTCTATTTTATATATTCTATAGAAGGTCTAGGGGGATGCTTGCCATGAGAGAGAGGATATTCGATACCTCTATATCATCGGCAGAGATTGCCATGTAAGAGACGATTTTCTTCCTTCATGCCCAATGATCGTATCTACCATGTGACTGAGTACTCATTCCTTGGGTTGAGCCACCAATGATATTTTCCTTGTGATGAGGACTATGATCCTTAGGAGTCAACTAGTGGTACTTGTCATGAGGTTGAGGAATTTTGTTCTTCAATGGGTCACAATGGAGAGATCCATCTAGATGGCATGCCAGGATTCGATGCATCATTTGCACCATTTTGTTATTGCCAAAACATTCATGGATTTTACTTCATTCTTCTTCCTACATTCTAGTGGGCAACCACTAGTAGGTGGACTCATGATAGCTTCGTAGACAGATCATGTTGTTTATTATTCTCCATGTTAGGACATATGAAGGATGTAGAAATAGCAGAAACATAGTGATTTTATGGGATGACTTGAACTTCAACCACATAACACTGTTGGTTCAACCAAAATTCTCGAACGGATCAGGAGATCGCTTACAATACAAGAAAAATCATGCTCCTCGGTGGAAATATCCAAATGCACGATATTATATGTTTCTTTTTATTATTTTGATTTAACCAGCGATTTTTTATTTTAAAGATGAACAATGTTAAACTTAGGGTAGTCTAATATTGCAACAGAGGAATAGAGTTCTCGTTCTGTTTGAGATTATTTCCTTTTCATTGAGGAATACAATTCTCGTTTCGTTTGAGTCTAACATTGTGCCGGAGGAACACAGTTCTCGTTCTCCATGAGATTATTTCCTCTCCCCTTTCATTTCACACAAAGTGAAGTAAAATGGAAGTGAATGTAAGAAAAAGAAAAAAATGATGCATAATGAGAGACTAGTGGTGCAATTCCAATACCATGTAGAAATTATCATAACACACACACACACACACACACACATATATATATACATATATATATATATATATATATATATATATATATATATATATATATATATATATATATATATATATATATATATATATATATATATATGATCAAGGTTAGAGAGAAAGAGAGATTGCTACTCATGGGAAAAATTACAAAATTCATTGTAATAGAAAGTGAAAACAAGATGAGTAAAAGATGAACTCAACTCAATTCAACTCAAACTCATAACTCTAATACAATGGAGCCCAAAAACTACACAAGATATAGATGGCTCTATCCACCCACGCACTCCCTATATGAAGCTTAGATGGTGATCTACATAGAAGGTAGGTGAAGGGCTATAGGCCAACACAATGGGTACTAAGATGGACACCATGATGGTTTCAAAAACCACAAATTATTATCCTATATGGGGAGGGGACCATCCTTATAAGGTCCTCCAAGACTAAGTTAGCCTACCAATGTTCTAGGTTGTGGTAGCATGATCCATGCCCAAAATAATCTCCATCATTAATATATGAACCAAACCTACTGATAGAAAGGTACGATCGACTATCAATTCTTTGTGGCACTTGATCTTGCTTAATCCACACTTATGATAAAGTGTATATCCAATGGCCCACATCAAACAGACCCTTCCCCAAGTTAAGAAAGCTACTTTTGTTTGTAGCCCTTGATTTTAGTTGATTCTCACATAGGATTGATCCGAAATCTAGTGGCATGGAAGAAACCTTCGTAAATATCTATCTACAGTTTACTTTAGACCTCATCTAACCTCAAATTCCTGAACTTACCAATGTCCAACATTCTCACATGGCTTCTTCTCATAATGGGACCTTACAAAATAGAGTGTTATCAAACAATGGTGGTCCTACATAAGGGTGAAGCCTTAAGCATATCGAGCACACCCCCTCAATCTCCACATGAAGGTGAAGTACCTTCTTGGCATGAAGGCAAGTCTTACATGAGAGTGGAGAATTGACCATGTCTAACACTATCCCTCAATGTCGACCCAAAGGTGATAGAAAGGGATCTTCTTCCTCATCACCTCCATAACATCAACATTTACACGGATGAAAAAATAAAGTCCTACAAATATTCAAATTCTAGAGTCTATTCATAAGCCATGGCAATTATTCATGGTCAAGTGGGGACCCTTGCCCAAGATTTAAGCATATCCATGGTGTGCTCGAGATGAAGGGTATAAGTACACACACTTCATGAAGATCTATTGGATCATATAGCTCCTTGAATGGACTGGGAATGGCAAAAGGAGGACTTCCTTAAAGTACACTACAGACCTACTAGTTGTGGCTACAACCATGAGAGCGATTGATTAGGGCAAGACCCTAGCAATATGAACAAATCCTTGAGGAGGATTTTTCCTACCAAGGTTGAATTAGAGATAGATAGTCGAGGAGACCTATAGTGTGAGTCATGCCTTGCAAGTATTGGAGCCTTTTGTGGAAGGGATGTTTACTTGATAGCTAGAGGTTGATAGAGGATTAGGGTTATCTTGGAGATCCTATTGATGTATTGTTGGAGCAAGTCTATGACAAGCCTAAGTATTGGCTTGAGTCCCACAAAGTCATGAAAAAAGCTTTAAAATGAAGACTATGTAAAGTTCACTTGTGAACTACCTTTTGTAACTTTTGAAGAGTTTACTTAATGTAAAAGTGAAAGAATCTTAAGTGGTTGAGTCCACTTGATCAAAAAGGGAAAGAGGAGCCACGAATTCGTGATTTGTGGTAGGTAGAGAATCAAATCAATCATTGCAGAGATGTTTTCTCTAAGCTTGGTGCATCATTTTCAGTGATTTAACTTGATAAGGTTAGCTCTATAAGTCTACTATACGCTCAGAAATTTTCATGTCATTTGGATGTTGCAGAGATGTTTTCTCTAAACTTGGTGCATCATTTTCAGTGATTTAACTTGATAAGGTTAGCTCTATAAGTCTACTATACGCTCATAAATTTTCATGTCATTTGGATGTTGCAATCTTCAGTTATGTTCATTTGAAGTCAACAGGGTCTCTTCATCTTCACTTCTCTGTCAGGTACCCGATTTTTTCACTCACCTTGTCAGAGCCATTTCTCAGTGGTTACTTATCCAAATTCAGTGATTTAAAGTATTTTGGATTAAACTTATTGTCTAGTATAAGCCTACAATTTTTCATAATCATTGGATTCCTACATTTTGAGTTATGTTTATTTTTCTGCTCACTGGTCTTAAACTGTAGCAGCCCGTGAAAATCGGGATGATGTCATCACTTGTTAAAACTCATTCTCAGTATGTGGTTTATTATTTTTTATGAGATTGCTCTTGAAAGTTAGCTCTTTAAGCTACCTAGACTTCCCCAAGAGGAATTAAGTTAATTGCTGCTGTGCTCAGAGAATTATGCAAAACACTGGACAAGTGTATGAACCAAATTAGCAAGTTTTTCACCTTTGAGCTAACTCCAACTTATCTGTTTTGATCTATCTTTTTGAGAGTGATCTTCCAAGGTACATAGGGTGTCTAATACATCCATTGGCAAGCTGAAAGGGCCCACCATATACTCCTAGAGTTCATTCGGCTGGTGTAGATCAAGGATTTTGCAACACCTCTTCATCTTCAAGCACATACCTATCCATCTCTTCACAGTGCTATCAAAGCAAGGTTGGACAACATGGCAGATGGATTTCCTTCATCAGTTGACAAATTGGACAGAGGTAACTACTCAGCTTGGTCATTAAGAATGGAAGCTTATCTCCAAGGTAGAAGGTTATATGGTTATGTGGTTGGAGATGAAGTTATGCCAAGTTTCAGGAACAAAAGTCAACCAACACAAGAAGAGCAAGAAAGATTGAGCACATGGTGCTCCAAGGATGCACTTGCAAGGTCTTATCTCCTCAACTCTATCTCAGAATTTTTGTTGCTTCACATTAGAAGTTGTAAGACATCTCAGGAAGTGTGTGATGCACTTGAAGCTTTCTTTTCTTCAAGTACTAAAGCTAGGAAGCATCAACTATGGTTGGATTTCACAACTCTCAAGAAGGCTCCCAAACAAAATGTGACTGATTTTGTCACAAAGCTCAAGGACATAGCAAATCAGTTGGGAAGCATTGGAGAGGTAATAGATGAAGAGCAAATTGTAAGGCAGGTCATCAATGGCTTGAAGGCAGATGACAAGTGGGAAGCATTCACCACAGCTATGGATTTGTACACGGACATGCATGTACCTGATTTCAATACACTCATTGGACAACTACTTACCCAAGAGGCAAAGCTTATCAAAAATGGAGAAAGCTCTAAAGGTAATCAATCTTCAGCTTTATACACTGATAAAAGCAAGTCCAAAGATAACAAAGGAAAGGCAAAGATAGTGGATGATGAAGCAGGTACATATCAAGCTAACTATGCAGGTAGAGGAAGACATGGCAGAGGTAGAGGAAGAGGAGGTAGACAAGGCATGGGGAGATCCCAAGACTCCAGCCCATGTTCTATTTGTGGACTAATAATCATACAACTGAAAATTGCTTTAGGAATTCCAGGAATCAAAGAGGAAGAGGATACAATAGAGGAAGTTATGGCAACTCAAGAGGAAGGTTCAACAATTATCATGGCAACTACAACAACTACAATCATTCAAACTATCAAGGAGGCTACAAAGGAAGGAGAGACTTCAATAACTACACAGAAGACTCAAACAAAGAGGATTCATTATTGATCATGAACATGGCTATGCCACAAGGTAAATCTGATGAGCATGTTTTCTACATAGATTCAGGTTGTTCAAATCATGTGGCAGGAAATGTGACACTCCTATCAGATTTAGAAGATCCAAGGAAGAAGCATGAGGTACAAACAGGAGATGATAAAAAACATCCTGTGGAGAAAATAGGCAATGTCAAAGCACCTGATGGAAACATCAACCTACTCAGTAAGGTACTCTATGTCCCTACCATTACAAAGAATTTGATAAGTGTTGGGTAGATAGTAGAGAAAGGGTTGCAAGTCAGGTTCACAAAGGCGGGAGCATTTGTTGAAGATCCAAGTCAAGGATTCAGAAAAATTGCAAAAGGTGAAAAGACAGGTAGATTGTTCACATTTGAATTACAGGAGACTAGAAACATTGCTCTCTTTAATTATGGTAGTCAGACACTCATAGAATTGGAAGTATGGCACAAAAGCTTAGCACATATTGGTGAAAGGTCATTAAAGAAAATTTGCAGGGACCAAAGTGTACTTGGACTCCCTAACTTGTCAAAACAACATATGATTTATAAGTGTAGTGCATGTCAATTTGGAAAGTCTCACAGGTTACCATTCATGAAGAAAGGTTATATGCATGGAGATCTCTTGGAGTTGGTTCATACAGATGTATGGGGACCTAGCAACGAAGCTTCAATATCTGGATCAAGGTATTATGTCTCCTTTATTGATGATTCAGCAGATGGACTATCCTATTCTTTATGAAACACAAAGATGAAGTTTTTTCATGTTTCAAAAGATATTTGGCTCTTGTGGAGAACCAAACAGGTAAATCACTAAAAAGGCTAAGGTCAGATGGAGGGGGAGAATACTTCTCCCATGAGTTTGATTCTTTTCTTCAAGAAAGAGGAATCAAAAGAGAGGTAACTACAAGGTACACTCCTGAGCAAAATGGAGTGGCAGAAAGGAGGAATAGGACAATTGTTGAAGTTGCAAGGTCTATGTTAAATGAAAAGCATTTACCTAATTACTTATGGGCAGAGGCTGTATCTACAGCCACTTACTTGATTAACAGGTTGCCTTCAAAATCCCTTGATGGGATGACTCCATATGAGGCTTGGAATGGAAGAAGACCAAGATTAGATCATTGTAAAATTTTTGGATGTATTGCTTTTGCTCATGTTCCTTCACAGGTTAGAGGCAAGATGGATCCAAAGGCAGAAAGGTGTGTATTTATTGGATATGACAACAATCAAAAGGGCTACATGTTATACAACCCTACCAACAAAGGATTCTTGGTAAGCAGAGATGTAGTTTTTGATGAAAACAATTCATGGTATGAAGATTCATGCAGGAAGGTCAATTTACCATATGATCTTGAAGGAGATTTTCCAAAGCTTGGTAGAGAACAACCAAAGATTGAAGAACAAGACACCTCAGAAGATGATGAAGAATCTCATATGGAAAAGATCAAAGCATGGAAGTCTAAAGGTAAAGCAAAATTGCAGGAGCTTGGACATGAGGCAGAATCATCACATCATGGCCTAAGAATATCTATGAGAGAAAAGAAAAAACTAGAAAGGTATGGGTTTGACACCTCATTAGTAACTAAACATTCTATCTACATAGTACATGACATAAACCAAGAGGAGCCATCATCATTTGAAGAGGCCAAAGCAAAAACAGAATGGAAGCATGCAATGAAGGAAGAGATTGAAGCACTTGAGGAAAACAACACTTGGGATTTGGTGCCCAAGACTTCATCCATGAAGGTAATAGGCTCAAGATGGGTCTATAAACTCAAGAAGAATTCTGATGGTTCCATTAACAGGTATAAGGCAAGGCTTGTAGCAAAAGGCTTTGCACAAACTCAGGGAATTGATGCGGAGACCTTCTCTCCTGTGGGAAAGATGCCTACTATTAGGGTTTTGCTTAGTATTGCCTCTTCCAAGAATTGGAAGATACTTCAACTAGATGTAGATCAAGATAAGTGATCTGGGTTCACTTACCTACTTCCTAGGTTTGGAAGTTGTCTACAAAGATCATGGTTTGTTTCTCACTCAAAGGAAGTACATTAAGGACATGTTGGCAAAATTCAAGATGCAAGATTGTAAGATTGCAGGTACTCCAATGGAGGTCAATCACAAATTGAGCTCACATGAAGGTGAACTCATAGAGGACATCACATCATATCAAAGTCTAGTGGGTAGTCTCAACTATGCCACATTGACAAGAGTAGATATATATTACAATGTGAGTGTGCTAAGTCAATTTATGCACACACCAAGGAAACCACATATGGATGCTGCGAAAAGGATTCTCAAGTATCTCAAGGGAACCATAAATGAAGGACTTTATTATCCTTATGTATCTGATTTAGGTTTGAAGCTATTTTCTGATGCAGATTGGGTTGGCTCCAAGGAAGATAGAAGGAGCACTTCAGGTTATCTTACCTTTGCAGGTTCAAAGCTTATTTCATGGTCATCCAAGAAGCAACCCATAGTTGCTCTCTCTTCTACTGAAGCTGAATATAGAGGTCTTGCCATAGCTACTCATGAAGCTATGTGGATGAAGACATTATTCAAAGATCTTGGATTGGAGTTTGGAACTCCAACTATTTTTGGTGACAATATGAGTTCTATTCACTTGGCTGCTAATCCTATTTTTCATGCAAGGACTAAACATATTGAAGTTCATTATCACTATGTACGAGAGAAGGTTCTAAGCAAAGAGATTCAAATATCATATGTGTCCACTCATCAACAATGTGCAAATATTCTAACCAATGCATTGGATGGTACAAAGCTTTGCAAATTCAAGGCTATGATAGGTTTGCAGGTAATCTTGGAAGATTGAAGACCTCAAGCATACTTGGCTTGAGGGGGAGCTGTTGGAGCAAGTCTATGACAAGCCTAAGTATTGGCTTGAGTCCCACAAAGTCATGAAAAAAGCTTTAAAATGAAGACTATGTAAAGTTCACTTGTGAACTACCTCTTGTAACTTTTGAAGAGTTTACTTAATGTAAAAGTGAAAGAATCTTAAGTGGTTGAGTCCACTTGATCAAATAGGGAAAGAGGAGCCACGAATTCATGATTTGTGGTAGGTAGAGAATCAAATCAATCATTGATTGATTGGAGAGTGATTGAGGGAAGTTAGCCTCCCAAACTCAACTATAAATAGATGGCAGTTTTAGTTGTGGTTAGAGAGACCTATGTGAAGACCTCCAAGAGCGCTTTATGCCAGATCAAGGTGTGATTACAAGGCACACATATGTATCAATAATTCATTGTATTGTACAAGAAATATACTTTCATTTTCATGATTATTTGAGTTCATATGTCCATGTTCTTATGAAGTGTACTACTCACTGCCATATCTCTCAGTTTTCTCAGTCAGATTGCAGAGATGTTTTCTCTGAGCTTGGTGCATCATTTTCAGTGATAAAACTTGGTAAAGTTAGCTCTATAAGTCTACTATACGTTCACAAATTTTCATGTCATTTGGATGTTGCAATCTTCAGTTATGTTCATTTGAAGTCAACAGGGTCTGTTCATCTTCACTTCTCTGTCAGGTACCCGATTTTTTCACTCACCTTGTTAGAGCCATTTCTCAGTGGTTACGTATCCAAAGTCAGTGATTTAAAGCTTGTTGGATTCAGCGTACTGTATAGTATAAGCCTACAAATTTTCATAATCATTGGAGTCCTACATTTTGAGTTATGTTTATTTTTCTGCTCGCTGGTCATAAACTGTAGCAGCCCGTGAAAATCGGGATGATCTCATTACTTGTTAAAACTCATTCTCAGTGTGTGGTTTATTATTTTTGATGAGATTACTCTTGAAAGTTAGCTCTTTAAGCTACCTAGACTTCCCCAAGAGGAATTAAGTTAATTGCTGCTGTGCTCAGAGAATTATGCAAAACACTAGACATGTGTATGAACCAATTTAGCAAGTTTTTCACCTCTGAGCTAACTCCAACTTATCTGTTTTGATCTATCTTTTTGAGAGTGATCTTCCAAGGTACATAGGGTGTCTAATGCATCCATTGGCAAGCTAAAAGGGCCCACCATATACTCTTGGAGTTCATTTGGCTGGTGTAGATCAAGGATTTTGCAACACCTCTTCATCTTCAAGCACATACCTATCCATCTCTTCACATGTATACCCGTTACTTCCACGATGATAGGCTTACTGTGGGAGAGAGGGAGATAGTCATCTACCTCATGCCACATAGTGTGACCAGGAGTCACATGAGTGATTGGTATCTTATGGACATGGGGATTATTCTTTAGGGATCTCTTTTGAGATCCACTACGATTGACCTATATGATCACATGTGGATGAGACCCGAGGACCTTAGGTACATAGATAGGTGCTTCCATACACATACATTTTTCATAGCCATGTGTGGCAGTTTGATTTCTCTCTCATAGATTATTGTATGTGATCAGATACATGAGTTGAGGTATTGGTGGATAATTGTTGAGGTGCTATGACTATTGGCCTCCAGATCCTTAGACATTACATTATGAGAGGATTTCCATATGATGGGTTGGGGGCCATATTTTTCGTGAAACCACATGGATTGAGACCTCTACACATGTTTCTATTTAATATATTCTATGGAAGGTGTAGGGGGATGCTTGCCATGAGAGAGAAGATATTTGATGCCTCTATATCATTGACAGAGATTGCCACGTAACTTGTAAGAGAGGATTTTCTTCCTTCATGCCCACTGACGGTATCTACCATGTGATTGAGGACTGATTCCTTGGGTTGAGCCACCAATGACATTTTCCTTGTGATGAGGACTATGATCCTTAGGAGTCAACTAGTGGTACTTGTCATGAGGTTGGGGAATTTCGTTCTTCAATGGGTCACAAGGGAGAGATGCACCTAGATGGCATGCCAGGATTCGATGCATCATTTGCACCATTTTTTTATTGCCATAACATTCATGCATTTTACTTCATTCTTCTTTCTACATTCTAGTGGGGTAACCACTAGTAGGTGGACTCATGATAGCTACGTAGACAGATCATGTTTGTTATCGTTCTCCGTGTTAGGACATCTTGAAAGATGGAGAAATAGCAGGAACATAGTGATTTTATGGGATGACTTGAACTTCAACCACATAACACTCTCGTTTCAACCAAAATTCTCGAACGGAGGAGATCGCTTACAATACAAGAAAAATCATGCTCCTCGCTTTCGAGGATCTTATTGAACATCGGACTTCTATGAAATGTTGACTGCGCGAAAGTCCGAAGAAGCCCGCTCGCGGCCAGAAGGAAACGTCGTGCCTCTCTTAAAATGAGAGCCCTTGGACAGCCATCGTAATCTTTCTGCACGTTCTCCAGTTCTTCCTTGACTGATCGTTAACTGTTGAAAGCAGCGAACATTCTCCTGCCACTGCGATTGCCATCTCTCTGCTTCCCTTCTCCGTGCTTAGTTTCTCCATCTCTCGGACGAACTACGCATCGATTGTCTTTGCCTCTGCAATCACCGCTCGCCAGGTTTCTGCCATATTTCGCCCTTCATTTACAAACCCTTCATCGTACCTGCTTCTTCTATCTCCAGGAGGTTGCAATTGAAAGACGAGCGCATTGCCTCTGCCCTTGTCGTCGCCATCTTTTAGTGTCTACTTCATTCGTCTCTTCAAAAAGTACAAACCATGACATACATCACGGTTGACAAGCAGGAACCCGCGGCCGAGCTTTGCAAGGGAATTAAATCAGGCCTCACTCATTTAACGTTGCTGAAACGAAAGGTCGTCGTCCATAACAAGGATCGCAGAACTAAGGTAGTCAACAGGACGGGATGCAAAATTGTGATGCGCATCAAGTACAGAGACGTGTGGGAGGGACCATCTATTAGTTTAAGACCAGGAGAATCGATGATGATGATGGGTTTTAAGCTGGTGGATCCGAATCAGCGTCTTGCGGTACTCTTGTCCGAGCAGAATGGCTGCCTCAACGAGCGTCGCCTTCTCATCATCCCATCACACATCATTGCATTCAATAGAGAGATCCAAATTGTTCGTTCCTCCTCTCAGAGGTATCCAGCCATTGCCTACGGATCTGGATTTGTAACCCCATAGCATCGCCGCCCCTCCTGCCTCTGGAATCTCGACGATGCGCGTATCCTTGTCCTTCTTCGCCACCGTCTCCGATATGCACCTCCTGTTGAAGTTTATATCTGGAAGATCTATGCAGAAAGAGCAGAGAAAGACACAGACAGCAGAGAAAGACACAGCAGTAGAGGCGGGAATGGAGAAGGTGACACACGCAAGAGTCGTAAAGTTCGTTGTATTATATTAATTCAGTCGTTACATCTTTATAGATTATTTAATGACCGTTCATATGTCGTTACATGAGTTCAGATAGAGCGGACATTCCGCATTAATTCCAACACCTCCAACTTTGCGTGGTCAAATTAGCTAAGGCCCTACGTCCTTCAATGCTGTTCTTAATCTTATATAGAGACATTCATAGATCTTATATGAGGTGCCATGTTCAAAATTCATAAATCCTATTATTATTATTATTATTATTATTATTATTATTATTGTTGTGGGTGTGGGAATCCATATCCAATCTCAATGTATATTATCTTACATTCCCTTCTCATCCTTTCTTAAGAGATCTCCTTACTATTTTACTCATTATTTTTGGATTTGATTCGTCTATTAGATTTGATTCGTCTATCTTCTATATTAGATTTGATTCCTCTATCTTCTATATTTGATTTGTTTTATATTAGATTTGATTCGTATATCTTCTATAGCCTCGTTAGTGTCAAATTTCAACTCATTACTATATCATCCGTGCACATGAATTCTTTCATTTACTATAAATTTTCTTTCCGTGCACATCAATTCTTTCATACAAATCAATTCTTTCATATACTATAAATTTTCTTTCCCTGCACATCAATTCGTTAATACAAATCAATTTACTCCCTGCACATCAATTCGTTAATACAAATCAATTTACTCCATGCAGGCTTCAAGGGCGTAAAGTCAATGAGAAGGCAGGTTTTGGAGTTGCTAAAGAAACGGTTTGGCTTAACCAATCTAAGAATGAAATAAATTGAAGCCAAGCTCAAAGCAAGCTACCTACATGAAATTGGATGAAATATTTTAAGATGTAAAACAAAATCCTTCTCCTTAAATGATTTCATTTCAATAAGAATCCTAGGGAGGACAAACTTCACCCATAGATAAGATCAATGTCAATATATAAACATCGGAGAACAAAAACTACCAGCCATGGAGAACAAGTATCTGATGGGCAAGGAAAATTGAGATTGGCTATTCAATGAATTTGAGTTAGTCCATACATATATATACACACACACATAACCTTTCCTTTCGATTCAGGAGAGAGAGACAGAGATCAAAAAGGCTTCTTCGATGGAATAAATTAATTTACTCTAGGTCTCGGTATTTCTCCCAACTCTTGAATCTAAGGCTACACGTCAGTCTGCTTACTCACAAAGGTAACAGTACCAAATCATGTAGGTATCCAAAACACGTACTTATGAAAATTTCTTTGCCTCTGTGATTGTCTTTGCCTCTGCAATCACCGCTCGCCAGGTTTCTGCCATATTTCGCTCTTCGTTTACAAACCCTTCATCATACCTGCTTCTTCTATCTATCTCCAGCAGGCTTCATCATACCTGCTTCTTCTATCTATCTCCAGCAGGCTGCAATTGAATGACGAGCGCATTGCTTCTGCCCTTGTCGTCGCCATCTTTTCGTGTCTACTTCATTCGTCTCTTCAAAAAGTACAAACTATGACGACATACATCACGCTTGACAAGCAGGAACCCGCGGCCGAGCTTTGCAAGGGAATTAAATCGGGCCTCAGTCATTTAACGTTGCTGAGACGAAAGGTCCTCGCCCATATCAAGGATCGTAGAACTAAGGTAGTCAACAGGACGGGATGGAAAATTGTGATGCGCACCAGGTACAGAGACGTGTGGGAGGGACCGTCTATTAGTTTAGGACCAGGAGAATCGATGATGATGATGGCTTCTAAGCTGGTGGATCCGAATCAGCGTCTTGCGCTACTCTTGTCCGAGCAGAATGGCTGCCTCAACGAACAATTCATAAATCCTCTATTAATAGTATTATTATTGTTATTACTACTATTACTATTGTTGTTATAGGTGCGGGAATCCATATCCAATCTCAATGTATATTACATTAAATGTGGATCAAGTTTCTTATAATTATTTTCGCATTTCCAGTAATGTTCATGGAGAAATTCATAACCCAAATATTATTGAGAGTCGCGTTGAAAATCAATGTCATGTTTGGAAGTGATACCTCAAAATCAGCTCCGAGTTTGATCTCCAAATTCTACACAAAAAAAGAACGCTAAATTTAATTCAAAACTTTATTGAAATCAGTAGAAGTGATTAAACACAAGAAAGATATCCATCCAGAAAAAAGGTTCCATAAAGAATTACCAATCAGATTAATCACTTTGGGACCCAAAAGGTAACTGATGTGAATGGCAACTAATTCTAAGTGGTAGATTAACACAAGAATGGTGTGGGAATCCATATCCAATGTAATTCTATATTATATTACTTTTTGTTTTTTTTAGCTTATTAGAATCTCATTCCTTAGTAAGAGTTTGTTTTTGTTGTAATGAAAATTTTTGGATATTCCGAATTTTCATCGATTTGATTCTTCTACCATCTATAGCCAAATATTAAAGATTAAAGTTTCAAAGATTAAAATTTTCAAGATTAAACTCAAATAGTCAACAAGTTTTAAAGATCGAACTCAAATAGTCAACATATTTCACTAGTTCTTACCATAGTTCAACTCAAATAGTTACCACAGTCAGAGTGGGGATATTCCGTGCACATCAATTCTTTCATATACTACAATTTATGATAGCAAAAACGTTTGAAGCAAGTGCCTATAGTAATTATGAGTTAGATTTCTATTTCTATACTTAGAACATTTTGAATTCATGTTTGTGAGAGCATCTTATACCCTTCCAAGGATTTCAATATGGTATTTAATCCTTCCCATAAGTGGTACGAAAGCCACTCATAGGCTTCAAGGACATAAAGTCAATGAGAAGGAAGGTTTTGGATTTGCTAAAGAAAAGGATTATCTTAACCAATCTAAGAATGAAATAAATTGAAGCCAAGCTCAGACACTACAACATGTCAAGGGCATACCGACGTTGTCCATATCGACAGTCATGCCTCAGTGTCGGTATGACCGTTGAAAATGCTTGAGAAACCACGGATGCAATACCGACGGTATGAACCTCAGTATAGGCGTCGGTAATTTATTGGAAATTACCGACAGTTATATCGACGCTTATATCGACGCTTATACCGATGCTCATACCGATGCTCATACCGATGCTTATACCGATGCTTATACCGATGCAACATTTTAACCGGACCCGAGAGCAAAAATTCGACATTTGCTCGCATTTTGAATGAAAGTCCGCTTTTGTCGAGTTTGTGCGCGCGAACTACATTCTGAGCATATTGTGTACACACATCTCTCTCTTTCTTTCTCTCTCTCTCTCTCCCTCTCCATCTCTCTCGCTCTTTCTCTACACACACCTCTCTATTTCTCTAAATCTAAAATTTTGGTAAGTATCACACATACTGTAGCACCCTTTCTCTTTCTTTGTGTTTTCCCTTTTCTAATTTCTCTTGTCTTTAGTTTTGCAGGAGCTTTTTGGCGTGAGTTCTTTGGAATTTGACGAAGGACAATATCAAGTGGACTTTGACAACAACACTCGAAACAATTACATCTAGGTAAGTGATTGTTTTGTTTCTTACTGATAGAGAATAAGATAGAGAGAGAGAGAGATGAAAGAAAGAGAGAGATCTAGAGAAACATAAAGAGAGAGAGAGAGATGCAAGAGAGAGAGAGATGAAAGAGAGAGAGTGAAAGAGAGAAAGATGAAAGAGAGAGAGATATGAAATAGAGAGAGAATGAGATAGAGAGAGAGATGCATACATACATACACACACATATGCATACACATACTCACATACATATTACATACACACACCCATATTACATACACGCTCACATACATATTATATACACATATGCATATACACACACATACATATTACATACTCACATGCATATGCATACACACATATACGTACACACATGCATATTAGATACACACATGCATATTACATACACACATGCATATACATACACACACACATATGCATACTCATACTCACATACATACATGTACACACACATATACATACATAAATGTACACACACACATCTATACATACACACATGCATATGCATACATACATACACACATGCATATGCATACATACATACACACATATTTGCATGTACACACACACATACATACAC
>CM035408.1:6901363-7003863 GCA_020310875.1 Ceratopteris richardii | reverse complement strand
GAAATTTTGACACTACCTTTTAGGTCAGCAATTTACATTCCATGTTGACCACTCAAATCTAGCTTACCTTGTGTGCCAACAGAATCTTAGAGGGTGATTGGCTCACTAGTTCCTTCTACTCCAGGAATTTGACTATGCAATCATTCATCACCATAGATCCTCCAATGTAGTGGGAGATTTTCTTTCTCGATTAGATTCTAGTGAAGCTCCTACCGAAGTGGATGACTCCTCTCCTATGATCTACATTACTCAGCCTAGTGCAACCTTGGTCACTTAGGATCTCCTGGCTTAGTTTCAATATGTGAATATCACCTTAGTTTCGATAATTTGCGCATAAGTTATGTAGCAAACTCTCTCTCTCCCCTTGTGCATTTCACCCTTTCATGCCTCAATTTCATGTAAATCATGCTTTGATGGACTTCGCACATTCATTTGATGCAACTAACAACCAAAGTAGATGAAAAAAAAGGTTGTCATCGCAAGTTGTAGCACCTTGTTGTGGATGTTTTCATATGTGACACTACAATAAATAACGGGATAGTACTAACGAGTGTGCATACATACTTGAAATAGCAGCATGCAATTCATATCATCTTGACAAATTATGCTTGATGATTAATACGTCACACAAAATGAACCATTCGGTGACATGAACAGAAAAATTAGCCAGGTGACACTCCGTTTGGGTCGCCCAACATCTCATCAAACATCTCAACAATTATTTTCCTCCACAGTCACAAAGAAATGATTATGTTTCCGAACTTCAAGTAACCTTAGCGTCATGTGCCCCCCCTAAGAGATCTGCTTGCCAAAATCATGTCGCAATGTAAGGATATTTCTAGTTGGGGGTTGAACCGTTTCGATCTTTGCGATTCATGTGAGAATGTCATCCAGAATGAGCAATAATCCACAATACAAAGTTCGTATATTTAAACAAGAAGATACACCAACTCATTATTTTTTCTATTTAAGAAGAGTCTCATTTAAAAGGGGATGGCTTAGGTTGGCTTGTCAAAGATGTCAAAATTAATAAGCATGTGCTTGGGTTTCCCATCCCTAATTCTCCATCCCCTTTGGGTCTTCAAATTTTTGTTGACGATCCTTTGGGTCCTCAAATTTTTGTTGACGATCCTATTATGATAACACAAATTGTTGAGTCTTCTCTTGCTTGTTTTCTAAATTGTTTAAATACTTTTTGCTTGCCTAGGGGGTCTCAAGTCATTCATACTAAAGCTGTTTTCAAAGCTTCTAATAATGTGATTTGTAGTTTTGTTAAGGATAAGGATTGTGAGATCATAAAAGAAGGGTTGATTTTCAAGTTACTTGGGATTCCCATGGGTTTTCACATCACCTTTAACTGACAGTGGGATTGGGTTACGAACAATTTTCATGATGAAATCTTTAGACAATATGGTTGTGGAAACTGGCTTTGCCCTCGAGTGTTCAGTACAAGAAAAAATGGGGGCACAACGATGCCCCCAATTTAACAAAAAGCAGGTAGCATTGCTTATGTGACACTAATTCCAGGGAACATCAGATAAGCGACACTTCCAAAAAGAAGAACTAAGTTGACGTCACAAAAGCAACGGTTCGTGTCCCTAATGTGATGCAATTAAGTACCGTCATTAGCAGCGTCATAGAGTAGCAATGCTCCTAATGAATATGTTGGAAAACTAACTGTTGCAATGCAAAAGTGCCACATAAGAAAATACAAAAAAAATCCAATTTCTCTCGGCATATTTATGCCCTAATCGAAAGTGAGAGAGAGAAAGAGAGCGAGCAAGAAGCAATCACAAAGCGTGAGCATGTACATGTGTATATAGGTACATCCATGTATACACGCACTCACCAGCTTAGTTTTGATAATTTGCGCGTAAGCTATGGAGAAAAAAGAGATGGATAGCGTCTCTCTCTCTCCCCGTGTAACGCATGATTTTATGGAGTCCGCACATTCATCTCCTTTATCTTTTTATAAGTTGCGCCGGCTATTATATTATAATCAAGAGTTGGAAAGCTGTAAAGTAGACTTATGATTATATTAATATGCCTGGCCTCTAACGTGACCGATTCACATTTATGTCTCATCCTCAGCCTTTTTAGCTATTGCAAATTTCACGGATCTGCTTTATTTGCTTGTAGGCAAAGGTATTAAGTGTCTCACACTTACTCTCTTCACATTCTGATACTTCGCACTGAAGATGCACCTTAAAGTTGCCATGAGTCATTTAATATGCATTGTATAATACTCGATGAGAAATCGTAAAAGAACAGAGGCGTCATATATATATATATATATATATATATATATATATATATATATATATATATATATATATATATATATATATGTGTGTGTGTGCGCGCGCGCGCGCGCAGATGCGTATGGATCGGGCCCTTGTGAGTTTCTTATCTCCAATATTTTACTATCTGCTTACGTTTTCATTTACCTGCTCAAAGAAAAGTGAAGCTGTTGATAACAGAGATGAAACTCTCATTCAACGATTGCTCCGGCTTTATAATACGAAATGGAAGACCGGAGGAATAGTGCAGATTAACACTATTTGCTTCTGATGCACGCTTAGTATTGGCTGTTGTGAGATTATTCGATGATGGTGGATCCGAATCAGCGTCCGAGCAGAATGGCTGCCTCAACGCGCGTCGCGATCGCCTCCTCATCATCCCATCACATATCATTGCATCCAATAGAGAGATCCAAATTGTTCGTATGCAGTCTTTCCCTCCGGATCTGGATTTGTAACCGCATAGCATCGCCCCCTCCTTCTACCTCTAGAAATCTCGACGATGCGTATATCCTTTTTTTTTTTAATAAAAGGAAGTTTGGCCTTAGCCTATTCTCTTGACTTTAATTACAATAAAGAAAAGTTACAAGTGAATGGGACTAGTGCCCATGGAACCCCACAAATCCCACAATGCCGGGGAGGAGCAAGGCAAACTAGAAGGCATTACAAATGAGGCAGATAAATCTATCATCACCCTCATGTGGGACCCATTTGGGTTTCAACTTATTGTTTTCGAGGAGATAAATACAGTGATGTCTAAACGGTGGAGACCTCTTATCTCGGGAGATTCTTTTACCTAGAAGAAACAATGATTTCTCGATCGACCATTCCTTAGGAGTTTGGCCAAAATTGATAGCACATCGTTCTCTCCAAATCTTCCAAAGGGTCTCACCCCTGATGGCATTCCACAGCCTCGATGAGCAACCGACCACCTCACCCAATAGCACCTGTTGCCAATTGATTTGGTGTGTGAGTCTCAGAACCCGTGTCACATGATGCCAGACAACATGGGACTTGGGGCAATCGAAGAATAGGTGAGCTAAATCTTCGATGCATCGATGGCAACGCTTGCACCATGGTGGCACACCGCATATTTTATTAGCCCTTGGATTGGACCAGATTCCCTTATGCAAGATCTGCCACATGAGAACAGACTTTTTGATCTCGATTAGGGGGTGCCAAATAGACATGAACTTTAGTTCCCATCGAAGTTTGGTCCAAGAAAGGCACCACCTCTTGTTAAGGGTGTGATAAACATCTAAGTTCTCTTTGAAGTCGGGGATTCTGGATATTTTCTTACCATTGCTCCATTTGAGGCCCTCGAGGCAAGGAAGATCCTGACCAGAGAGCAGGCAGGTAGTTGAGCGGTCCCATGCCAAACATCTGCCTTAAAGAAGAGTCCATTCCTCGAGGGTAACTCTATGTCTTGGGTCTAAGTCTTGGAACCTAATCCACTGGTTGGTCTCTTGTTTCCATAGCTGTTTCCACTGTTTGAATCCCTTGTTCCATAACCGCTTTGTAGTTTGGAGGTTCCAAGGCTCCACTCCTCTAATGCCGCTGATCGGGAACCAGATAGAGTCATTTTGTCTTATTCCAGTAGCCCACTTCCACTCATCACTGATTCTGATGAATTGTTTGGCCTTTTTCCAACTCTTCCATAAAGAACACACGAGGCTAGAGCCTTTAGGGGACACTGGTAGGGGGGAGAACAAAAGCGTGAGAATCCCTATGTCCTTCCAACTAGGATGGCCAACAAATGTAAGTTCTTTTGAGTTTCTGAATATCAATTTAGCCGAAGAGGACTCACTATTGCTCCAAGCCTTGATAAGCCACTTAACCGCCAGCTTGTCAGCCAACCCAACGATATCCAAAATACCCAATCCCCCTGAGTCTTTTGAGCTAGTGCATGTTTCCCAATTGATCTTGGGAATCCCCCTCTTGTTAGGGTCCCCAGTCCAAAGGAAGTTTCTGCAGATTCTTTCCACTTTGGCCAACTCTTTCTCCTTCGGTCTCCAACACGAGATAAAGTAAATGATCGTTGAAAGCATAAATGTGTTAACAACCATAGCACGCCCTACCAAGTTGACTTGCATACCTTTCCAATGATTAAGTTTGTTATCCAGCTTGGCCAGCACCCAGTTCCATCGTTGGTCCATTGTGATGTCGAAGCCCATCGAGATGCCGAGGAGACGGAAGACTTGACCTCTAGGTATAACTTGACACCCCTGATCTACCAACAATTGGGGTGGGGGTCTGCGGATGACTCTGAAAGCAGTTTTAGCATGGTTGATTTTGGAACCTAATGCCACACAAAAGGTTTCAAGGAAACTCCAGAACACCCCAATGCTGTTCATATCGTTATGCACAAACGCATTCATATCATCGGCAAGAGTCTAGCAATCATTTGGCCGTGATTCAGAGGTAGGGAAAGGCCCATGAGATTGCGAGAGTCCATGTGATGCTTTAATAGGTTACTGAGGCCGTTCGAGGCAATAGCGAAGAGTAGAGGAGCTAGAGGGCAGCCTTGCCTGATAGATCTTTTAAACGTATGGGCTCAGAGAGCTTACCATTGATATTTGTTCTAGTTGAGGCGTTTCCGAGAAGAGTGGAAACCATTTTCGTGAACTTTTGGCTGTATCCAAGGTCTTTTAGTGATTGGAGAATAAAGTCCCATTCTAATCTATCATATGCTTTGTCGAAGTCGATCTTAATGAATACCAGATCTTGTACAGACTCCTCAGCAAATGTAAGGCCTTCCCAAATATCGACAAGTGCTTCAAGAATAGATCTACCTTTGACAAAACCTTTCAGGTCCTCACAAAGCCATGATTTTAGATGACAAGAGATTCTGTTGGCGATAACTTTGGCAATTATCTTGTATCCAGTTTGGAGCATGGTAATCGGCCGCCAGTTTTCAATTTTGTTCTTATCTCCCCTTTTGTGAATTAGCTTGATGACGCCATTGTTAAGACACTCAGGAAGGGCACCGAATGAGAGAGCCTCGAGCCACACCAAACGTAGTGGGGTGGCCACCACATGCTTGAAGGACTTGAAAAACTCATTGGTGAGGCCATCAGGACCTGGAATTTTTCCATTGGGAAGAGCATCAATAACCTCGATAATTTCGTTCTCGGAAATGTTCGCTTCCAAAAGAGAAGTCATGTTTTGAGGGATTCTAGGCTGAGCTACCCTTGAGATGGTAGCCATGCAGTTACGCCTATGCAGGGAAAGGGGATTCGAGACCCCGAGGAGATGGGTAAAGTGCTCGACGATGATAGATGTGTTCTCAACTTCCGTGCTACATTCGATCCCATTGTTATCGACCAAGAAGGGGATGGATTCCCTAGCTTGTTTCTTTTTGAGGATGTTACACATCTCTTTTGATGGTTTTTCAACCTTCCTCGCCCACTAGTCTTTGAAGAATATTTGAAGATTTTTCCTTTGAACCTCCTCCTCGAGTCTTAGTCTTCCCCTGATTTTCAGAAGACCTTGCTGGCATTGCAAGTTACCTTTGTTCACTTCTTCTTCAAGTCGTGAGAGTCTCCGGTATACCATTTCTCTTCTTTTTTTTCGGATATCTCTTATGGCCTTATGAGTCCTGATAAGAATTTGCCGAGTCCTTTCCACCGCGCTTCTCCAGCACTTAGCCGGTTCATTACAATAGGCAAAGGCCTCTGCCCAAACTGCAGAAATTTCCTGAGCGTGGAAGTCGGTTTGAAAGATAGAGTAATCAGGTAGTGGTCCAAGAGTCAGGTCCATGTGTTGTGAGATCGAAGGAATACCCCATTGGAGGATGGTGTTTTGGTTGATGTAACATCTATCAAGTCTTGCTTTCCTCAGAGAGTCCCCCCGTTGGAGGTTAGACCAGGAGAACCCCTTCATATCTTTCACCCCGACCAATTCAAGATGGAGCTTGATTTTATCCCATACCTCTTTCTCCTGACCGTCAATAATTTTCCCCTTGTTATTCCAACGGTCCTCAAGAAATTCAACCATGTTGAAGTCCCCACAGAGCAAAACATTGTGTGAGAGGGAGTCAAGGGAAATCCAAGTGTCGATTCTATCCATCTCACCATTAGGGGCATAAAGTGAGACCACAGAGAACTGATAAGGGAACCCAAAAGAGGCAACAATCCAACAGTGATTTCGATCTTCACAAGTCGAGGTCAACTTGCTGTACCAGGATTGACTAATACCAATTGCCGTGCCACCCGCCCCCCTAGGGTGCGAAGTGGAGAGCCAAAGGTGGTTCGGAGAAATGCATTTTAGTCGTTTCTGGAGATCCTCTCCGTCGATCTTAATCTCTTGTAAGCAGATAAAGTCGGGGTTGAGGCACTTATCTTTGAACCATTGACCAAGAATCGCCGCTCTTGAGGGATCCGACCACCCCCTGACATTAATCGAGGTGATTTTCATTATTGATGGTTGCCCTCTTTGAGGGGAGGGAACCGATCTTTTTTTTCTTTTGATCTTCTTTTTTCCTCCCAACTTCTTGACTCAGGATCCTACTCTTGAGGGGGCTCTTCCAAGGCATGCCTGACGGTTGTTTCCTTTCAGCTTTGACTTTTGTTGCGGTAAGCTTGGCAAGCATACTGGAGGAGTAGGGCCGAGGAAGGAGCTTTCATTGTCTGGATTATCTTCGTTGCTGGAGGTGAATCCATCCTCTTTGCCGGTGGTGTAACCTTCTTGGTTGTCTACTTTGCTGGTAGAGCATCCAAGGGAATTGTCAGCAAGGTCTTCTTCATAAAGGTTATCCCCTGGGAGGTCGACCTCATTAATCTCCTTTTCTAGGTTGCAGTACATGTTATTCGAAGAGGCAATGGTCGTAACGTTCCTTGCTTGTGCTCGTCGAGGGCTAACTTTCCTCCTATGTCTTACTTCAGTGAACCCTTCTGACTCCGTCTCTGCAACACGAGTGCCTGCTTCTTCCACCATCGGAGAGGGATGGCTCCTATTCCCAACTTGAGGGAAAGGATCCGGGTGCACATCTGATTTAGGCTGATTTTTCTTGGAATTTTGCTTCACGGCGCAATCTTTAATCTTGTGACCTTGGAGCCCGCAATGGAAGCATGCATTGGGCAAATTCTTGTAGATAATCTCCTGAACCCAAATCATACCATTGCCACAATTAATGGAGATCTTCGATGGAAGGACCTGGTTCAAGTCCGCTTCAACACAAATTTGTGGGTGCCAGCGTGCGTTGAAAGAGTATTGGGTACCCTTGTAGATAAGCCCCCCAACATCCTCTCTTGGGGCCATCGGGCGACCGATCGGTGAAGCGATTTCTTGAAGAAACCCATACAAGAAATAGGGTAGATTGGGAAGCTCCACCCAGAGCGGGAAACGAAGAGGCTTTGACTTGTTCGGAACAAAATTTGGGGTCCACTTAAAAAGGCATAAGGTTGACCGGCCCACTAGCCAAGAGCCAACTTGCAAGGCCTGGAAGGCCATCTCTTCATTGTCAAACACTAGAAGAAGGTGATTCGCCGGCAAGAATTGGCATTTGCACACAATTATACCACGGGGGAACCACTCCTTATGCAGCCAAGTTCTCACATTTTCTAGCGGTGGTCTAGGGCCAAATACTTGTCCGATGAGACAAGTTTTCATCAATACTTCTTGCTTAGCCGCCACCGATTCCTTGCACAAAGAGACCACCGGGGGTGCAACGTGCGAGGGGAGAGAGTCTGCCTCAAGGGGGCACTGGGACTGGGGGGGAGCCACATTACTTAATCCCAAAGATGGCACGAAAATAGACATGAAGGAGACAGGAATTCACCAACCTTTTCAAAAGTAGGACTCACAAATCAGAGTTTTTTTCCGAGGAAAATGAACTTCTACAAGCCAATGCAGGCCGCGAAGTCCCCAAAGAAAACCCCTATTTTTTTTCTTTTTTCTTTAGCTTATTTCTTTTTAACGATTTTAAAGCTTGTTTTAGCAATTAAACCAAGGCGTTGAAGCAACTTTCCTCGCCACTTTTTAAGCTTTTAAAAATTAAAATGACCGCTTTGCACCCGGGAAACTCGGGAACACTCAGTCGACTCCTTCTAAAAATCCACTTTAAATCCATTTAATAATCAGTCATAAAGTGACTTTCACGTACGAGGCGGAACAGAGCCCTCAGTGCAGAGAGCAGGCGGCGCACGCTGGAAAAGTCAGAAGAGAGGACCGCGAAAGGCGGGAGGCTGGGAAATCGCCGATAAGCACCGCGAACCCCGCGATATAATGGGCCTCCGGAGTCTCGCGATAGACGGCCAGCGAAAGACGGTCCCCCTGAGATGCGCGATAGATGGCCCCCGCGATAGACGGCCTTCGCCGGCGATAGACCGAGTATCCGCGATAGACGGGCTTCCCTGCGATAGACCGAGTACCCGCAATAGACAGGCTTCCCGACGATAGACCGAGTACCCGTGATAGACAGGCTTCCCTGCGATAGACCGACTTCCTACGATAGGCCGACTTCTTCTCCACTGTCTCCTTTATGACGATATGCACCTCTGACTTTGCGTGGTCAAATTAGCTAAGGCCCTACCTTCTTCAATGTTGTTCTTCATCTTTGTAAAGACACATTCATAGATCTTATATGAAATGCCATGTTCGAATCCACAAATTCTATTATTATTATTATTATCATTGTTATTGTGGGAATCCATGTCCAATCTCAATGTATATTATATTACATTCATTTCGCATTCCTTTCTTAAGCGATCTCCTTACTATTTTACTCATCATTTTTGGGTATTTCTAATTTTATATTAGATTTGATTCTTTTATCATCTATAGCCTCATTAGTGTAAAATTTTAAACATTATCATCTATAGCCTCATTAGTGTAAAATTTTAAACATTAAAGTCAAGTGGTCAATTCATTAGTATTATCATCCGTGCACCTCAATTCTTTCATATTCTATGAACTTTCTTTCCGTGCACATCAATTCTTTCATATAAATCAATTTATTCCGTGCACATTAATTCTTTCATATATTATAATTTATGATAGCAAAATGTTCGGAGCAAGTTAAGATTTCTGTTTCAATACTGAGGCCATCTTCATGTTCTTTCATATAAATCAATTTATTCCGTGCACATCAATTCTTTCATATACTATAATTTATGATAGCGAAATGTTCGGAGTGTGTTAAGATTTTTGTTTCTATACTGAGGCCCATTTTGAATTTGTGTTCGTCAGGGCCTCCTATACCCTTCCAAGGCTTTCAATATGGTATTTAATCCTCCCCATTAGTGGTACCAAAGCTACTCATAGGCCTCAAGTACATAAAATCAATTAGAAGGAAGGTTTTGCAGTTTCTAATGAAACGGTTTATCTTAACGAATCTAAGAATGAAATAAATTAAAGCCAAGTTCAAAGCAAGCTACCTACATGAAATTGGATGAAATATTTTAAGATGTAAAACAAAATCCTCCTCCTTTAATTATTTCATTTCAATAGGTATCCTAGGGAGGACAAGTTTCACCCATAGATAAGATCAATGTCAATATATAAACATCGGAGAACAAAAACTACCAGCCATGGAGAACAAGTATCTGATGGGAAAGGGAAATTGAGATTGGATATTTATTAATATCAATTCCAACAATGATGTCTCTGTGAGGCTTATTGATCAACGATTATATTATTCAATGAGACACAGATAGATATTCAGTATATCGAACACAACAATAGTATGCATAAAAACTGTGCTTGAAGCACTGTTGGCTAGACTTCACCAATCACATAGACGAGATCCTATCTCTAACAGACCTCACATTTCTTTTTTCATTCATTTACCAAAAATTTAGAATGGTACAGTCTTGCCTTATTAGGAACGGTGATGGAAAACTATATCGTCCAAAACTTTCACTCAAAATAATAACAAGCATAGACTAGGTGGCCTAAGGCTCGTAGACATTGTGGACTTGAACCCAAAAATAAAAAATGCTTAGGTGTAGGATACCCATGTCAATAAAGTAATTCTATGATCTAAGTGTTAAGTTTGTTCAGACAGATATGAAATCAGACACCGTTTGGTCACTTGTGTGTATGGCCAAAAATCTCGAGACTATACTTAAGCATAAGTTCATGTGCTCTCTTAAACAAGATTCACTTAGCCTAGTGGTTAAGTCTCAAGGTTGTGAAGGAGAAGTCTTGGGTTCGACCCCCATGGGAAGCATGGAGAGAGCATTTTTCCCAAGAAGCTCTAGAGCCTTCTAACTCAAGTTAATTGAGTGAGTGGTGAGTACACCAACCACTAGTGGACTCTAATGGAAGGTACTAAAGTGGTGGTCGAGATCACTTCAATCACTAGTAGGCTCTAGTGGAAGATATTAAAGAAATGGTGGAGATTGCACATGCACTTTTGCACTCTAAATATATTTGTAGTCCTTGTTGATTCAAGCAGCTATATATACAGGCATAAGGTTGGGAGGAGAGTCATCTCTCTAGCACATGGTGGTTGTAATTCTTAGTTTCTTGCATTGGTAACACAGCTCTAGGCAAGCTTTCGTGGTGATCTTGCTAGGCTCATCATCCTCATCAAAGTTCCATAGTGACCTTGATGCTTCATCATTCCTAATCTATGCATGCTTATTTAGTTTACAAACACATTTTTAAGTCTCGAAATAAATTGAAGCCAAGCTGAGAGCAAGCTACCAACATGAAATCGGATGAAATATTTTAAGATGTAAAACAAAATCCTCCTTTGTTAATTATTTCATTTCAATCAGTATCCTCGAAAGGACAAGCTTCACCCATAGATAAGATCAATGACAATATATAAACATCAGAGAATAAAAGCTACTAGCCATGGAGCACAAGTATTTGATGGGCAAGGGAAATTGAGATCGGCTATTTCATGAATTCGAGTTAGTCCATACATACACACACACACATAACCTTCCCTTTTGATTTAGGGGAGAGAGAGAGAGAGAGAGAGAGAGAGAGAGATCAAAAAGGGTTCTTGGGTGGAATGAAGGAAGTTAGTCTAAGTCTCGGTATTTCTCCTAACTCTTGAATCTCAGGCTACACGTTAGTCTGCTCACTCACCTAGGTAATAATACCAAATCATGTAGATATCACTACAACATATGAAGGGCATACCGATGCTGCCTATATCGATGGTCACTCTCGGCATCAGTATAAACGTTGGAAAAGGTCACTTAAGGATACCGACGGTCAAGTGACCGTCGGTATGACCGTTTTAAACGGATCATCGGTGTGTCCCGCAGCCATCGGTATAAGCCTCGGTATGGGCCTCGATATGGGCGTCGGTATAAGCATCGATAATTTACTAGAAGTTACCGATGCCCATACCGACGGCCATATCGACACCCATACCGAGGTCGTGTTTTAAACATATCGAGAACCTGAGAGCAAAACTTCACATTTTTGTGTGTGTTTGAGTACTGTTTGTCTTCTGTCGAACTTGCGCGTGCGAACCGAATTGTGTCCTGCCTTGTCTTGTGCACACACACACACGCACAGATCTCTCTCTCTACACACACACACTCTCTCGGTTTAGATCTCACATCTTGGTCAGTGGTGTGTGTACTGTTAGCCTTTGTCTTTCTCTATACTTTAGGTCTTATAATTTCTCTTCTCTTTGATTTTGGAGAAGTTCTTTGGCGTCGATTGTTTGGAATTCGATGATAGATGACATACATTACGCTTTGACAACAACGATCCAAAAGAGGGACATACTTGTAAGTGATTCTTTTATTCTCTATCAATAGAGAGAGAAAGAGAGAGAAAGAGAGAGAGATGAGAGAGAGAGAAAGAGAGAGAGGAGAGAGAGAGAGAGGAGATAGAGAGAGAGAGAGAGATAAAGAGAGAGAGAGTGAGAGATAAAGAATGATGAAAGAAAGGAAGATAGAGATAGGAAAATAGAGCATACATACACACACACATACACACACACACATCTACACATTTACACATGCATACATACACACATACATGTACACACATGCATGCTTACATACACACACATATACACACATGCATGCTTACATACACACACATATACACACATGCATGCATACACACACATACAAATATACACACATGCATACATACACACACATGCATACACATACATACACACACATATAAACACACATGCATACATACACACACATGCATACACACATACATACACACACACATATACACATATGCATACACACATATACACACATGCATGCATACATACACACATGCATGCATACACACATATACACATATACACACATGCATACACACATACATACACACACATATAGACATATGCATACACACATACATACACACATATACACACATGCATGCATACATACACACACATACACATATACACACATGCATGCATACATACAAACACATACACATATACACACATGCATACACACACACACATGTACACACATGCATACATACACACACATACGTACACACATGCATACATAAACACATATACACACATGCATGCATACATACACACACATACACATATACACACATGCATGCATACATACACACACATACACATATACACACATGCATGCATACATACACACACATACACATATACACACATGCATACATACACACACACATGTACACACATGCATACATACACACACATATGTACACACATGTGTAAGCTGCCGGATTGGCAATTGTAATCTTTCCCTTTCATATTCTGCACGAACCGAAAGGTCGTTGCGTGAAGTTGTATTCATTTATAAATCAATGAAAAGACGCTTCGGTAACAACCAGAGGGATCGCCAGACTGTCTGTCTGGGCGATACGTCTGTGTAGTTCCGTTGTGTTGTGTTTTGAGAATTCTGAGTAGTTTCACTTTTGCTGATTACCTTCATTTGTTTTAACGTTGTTCCATTAAGTACGATTTGTGAGTCTATATTACGATAATGAATAGTTTGAGCGCTGTGTGTTGAGGACGTAACAATCAGAGCGAATCGGTAAGGTTGTGGAAGAGTTAGTAATAGTCTGAGTACAGATAGTGAAACTGTGAGAAAGCGAACCAGAGTTTGGAGATTAATTCGTGTTGATAGAGTTCCTTGAACATTTGTGTACTGTTTTTGTGAATGAGTTAATTGGGAAATCAAGTATAGGGCCTCTAATTATTCATATCGCTTCCACTCCCAAGAACCCGAAAAGAGCTTAAACACGTCTCTGACGGCAAACGCGCATTTAACACTGGCGCCGTCTGTGGAAAAGTGGCAACAGAGTGTTGCAAAGTGATTGTTGGAAGGTGGCAACAGATTATTACAAATTTATTGTGGGAAGGTAACCATAGATTGTGAATCGACAGTAAGGTGAAATAGTATGTAAGTGTTGCAAAAGTGATATATGCCGGTTACTAGGTCCGGCGAGTCGTATCCGAAGTATAGGAGAGATCGATAGCCTTGGGTGGTATCAAATTTATTAAGGGCACCCCCAGGAGGCAGAAGCATAGATCGGTCAAGACCAGTCGTTGAAGAAACGAAGCACATTAGCAGTGATTTCGGTAGCATTCTGGTAGAACATACTGCAATTTCGGCTGATTCTGGTGTAATTTCGGCACAATTTGCAAAAGATACAGTAACTTTGGAGTCTACAAGGACGCAGTGTGTAGTTGATCCGACACCGTCTGGTCAAGATTCGAACCCGTCTGAGGATAGAGGTGTTTTGCCTAGAGAAGTCATTGAAAGTGAAAGAATACCCTGGATTGGGGAAAGTTCCACAATTTCCGATGGCACTTCGATCCCAATTCCAGAAAATTTACAAGTTTCCGGTGACAGTGTGATACTTCTCGGTGAATCTTCATTTCGAACACCACTGTTCGGGGCAAGCTTGCCTACGTTTGATACCACAGAAGAGGATAGGCTATTCGAATTAGAAATTTGTAAAAGGTTGAGCACTATTTTCGAACCGGAAGGTGAGCAGTCTGATCATACAGACTCTGAAGGACCGGAAACACATCCTCAGAACTCAGGAAATAGTAACAGTACTGCCACTAGCACCATGAGTGGACAACAACAACAACAACAACAACAACAGCAACAGCAACAGCAACCGCCACTTCCACTCCGACCGGTTCCAACAGGAGTAACTTACACGAAATTCGGTGGATTTCCAGGTGATGATCCTGATGCTCATGTACGCACCTTTGAAATAAGTTATGCAGTAGTTAACCATCCACCCGATCCGGCATACAATGCCATAGTATTCAAGTCAACATTAGTTAATGAAGCAGCGAGGTGGCTTACAGAGTATGATATCAACCATTTCGGCACCTATGAAGCGGTAAAGGATGCATTTTTGTAGAGACTCCAGCTAAAGAAGAACCCTGCCAAAATTTTCGATTACTTACAGAATAATAGATAGAAGTTGAATCAGACTGTGCAGGAATATGCCACCCTATTTAGAACTCATTTGAGACAACTACCTCTAGCACATGCTAATTTACGAGATGATGTCATCACTTAGTGGTTTATTAATGGGTTAACTCCACAATTACGACAGATTATGATCATCCGTTGTGTGGGAGCTATGACACTAGATGCGGTTATTGCAATGGCTTTGCAGTTAGAGAAATAATTAGCAACAAGGATACAGGAATTATCGAGGACAGCGGAATACAAATTACAATACAAATTGTTGGTAGACAGGAACATCACAGGAAGGTAATTTTTTGCCACCCCCTCGCTGTCATTTTTGCGGTGAGTTAGGTCACATACGCACATTATGTAAAGATGCAGCTGTATATGATCAAAGAAAGAAAGAGCGTCAGAACCCAATGACCAATATGGTTTATATTTCACCAGTGGAAACTCAAGCAGCAGTGATTCAAACCAGATCTGGTAAGCAGTTACAACCAGCAGCAGAAGTGTTTGAACCTAGAATCCATGAACAACAGAGAATGTATGACAAAGCTAGTCAATGGACCACCAAAGAACCTACAGTGTTCCCAAATCCAATTCCGGTGACCCAAGTTCCTGTTGGAGATAGACGTCTGCGGAAGCACGCGAATAGCACAAGGAAGAAGAAGAAGCTTGGAGCACAAACACACAATACTGAATGTATTACTAGAGAATGTACAAAGATAAGTAGCCCATTAGGGCAATAGGCGTATATACAATCTGGGGGAAAAAAACCTCCTAAAGAGGGAAAAAAGTGCCCCGGTGGTCCTAGAGTGTTCACACGCATCACTACCTAAATATATCAACAAATCCCCCCTAGGAGTGATGCGGTGAACAAGGAGCTGGCACTCATGTATAAGGAAGTGCCAAGCTATGTGGAAATCACTCCACAAAAGGAAGTAAGCCTAAAGCTTTACGGAAAGCTTCAAACTTCTCCCTAGGCACAGCCTTCGTGAAAAGGTCTACAATGTTCTCCTGCGTGGGCATATATGCCAAGCTGATCTCCCCAGCAGAGAACCTCTCCCTAACATAGTGATAATGCACCTCAATGTGCTTAGTGCGAGCATGGAACACAGGGTTCCTCGCAACTGCCAATGCGCTCTGACTGTTAGTGAAGATGGTGGTGGCAGAAACTGGCCCCCCCAAGTCAGCCATAAGGCGTCTGAGCCACACACACTCAACAGTCGCTGTGAAAGCTGCCCTATACTCAACCTCACAACTGGAAGTGGCCACAGTAGGCTGCTTCTTGCTCAACCAAGATATACATGAGCTACCAAGCATGAAGCAAAAACCACTAGTGGACACACGAGTGTCATAGCAACCAGCCCAATCTGAGTCAGAAAAAGCATGCAAATTTGGCGGTAGTGATCCCCCCTTGGGATAAAATAACCCAAGTAGCCGAGAACCACTCAAGTAGCGAAAGATGCGCTTAACCGCTTTCCAATGCGTGACTCCTGGGCAATGCATAAACCTGCTCATCTGTGAGACAACAAACTGAATATCTGGCCGAGTAATGCATAAGTAAATCAAGCATCCAACGGCCTGCTGATAGAGAACATCATCAAATGCATCTCCAGCATCATGAAGACTCAATCGTAAACCTGTCTCCATAGGAGTGGCAATAGGCTTACAGTCTTCAAGGCCAAAACGCTGCAATAATGTGTCAATATATTTCGTTTGACACAAAGTCATTCCACCATCAACGTGCATAAACTGAATGCTTCCAAATAGTGATGCAAATGCCCCAAATCAGACATCTCAAATGAGGCATGCAAATCAGCCTTAAAATCAACAATATGTGTCTCAATAGGAACAGTGAGCAGCATGTCATCAACATAGACAACAATGATCACAAGCACATCATTAGCACGTTTAACATATAAGGTGCTTTCAGTTGACTGTTCTCAAAACCATGTGCAATCAGATAGGCATGTATCTTCTCATACCAAGCACGTGGTGCTTGCTTTAAACCATATAATGCCTTCTTTAACCTACAAACCTCATTTTATGCCCTTTCTGCACAAAGCCATGGGGCTGAAAAACATACACTTCTTCATGCAAGTCACCATTCAGAAATGTTGTTTTAATGTCCAACTGATGTACATTCCAACCATGATGGGCTGCAAGTGCACAAATGCTCCGAACAGTAGTCATACGACATGTAGATGCAAAGGTCTCATCAAAATCAATGCCTCTTTCCTGTGAATAATGCTTTGCAACAAGCCTAGCCTTATACCTGTCAACTGTACCATCAGGTTTACGCTTCAGCTTGTATAGATGTCTCCTTAGTACATGAAAGCAATGGCTGAATAGCATCTTCCACAAAGACAACATCACGGCTAACCAGAATGCGTTTAGTCTGTGGATGATACAGACGATAGCCTTTACTTTCAGAACTGTACCCAACAAAAATACATTTTACTGCCTTATCATCCAATTTTCTGCGATGTTGTTCAGGCACTAATGCATATGCCAAACAACCAAAAACACACAGATGAGCAACAGATGGCTTGCGGTCATGCCAAGCCTCATATGGAGTGATAGATTGCAACGCTTTAGTGGGACACTTGTTCAGTACATATGCTGCACACATGACAGCCTCAAGCCAGAAACTATGTGGTAAAGCCTGACTTTTGACCATGCACCTTGCCATTTCCATGAGTGACCTGTTCTTTCGTTCAGCAACTCCATTCTGTTGAGGTGTATACGGCACTGTACAATGGTGTTTTATCCCACGTTCAGCCAGAAATGCATTAAAATCTGAAGACATATATTCCCCCCCTCGATCAGAACGGAGGGTGCCCATTTTACATGCTGACAGATTTTCAGCCAAAATCAAAAACTGTTTGAAGCACATGAACACTTTGGACTTTGCTTTGAGTGGATATACCCATGCATGCTTGGAAAAATCATCAATGAAAGTCACGAAGTAAAGGTAATTTCCAAAAGAGGGTGTCTGCATAGGACCACAGACATCACTATGTACAAGCTGCAATTTCTGCGTAGCCCGAACTAAACCATCTTTTGGAAAGGAAGAATGCTGCATTTTGCCCAAAATATAGCCTTCACAAACATGTTTTCCAGGAGCCTCAAGTTTGGGCAAAGAGGACACCATTTCAGATTTCTGCAGGCATAGCAAACTAGCAAAATTCAGATGACCAAAGCGTGCATGCCAAAGCTTTGCATCTGACATAGCCTGAGAATCATGAACTGCACATGCCGAATCATTCACAGATCTTTCATAGTCTATGAGCTTATACAGCCCACGACATAAGATGCCAGAAGCAATAATCACATCACCATTTGAGAGATCATGGACTGTAAACCTGTCATCAACGAATTTCACAACCAAGCCAATCTTGGCTAATGCAGAAACTGATAACATGTTCCTTTTTATCCCTGGCACAAATAAAGCATCTGACAAAGTGAAAGAACTACCATCAGCAGTAGTTAGAATGATCTTACCAACTCCCATAACAGGATAAGAGGAGTTATTGGCGCATGTGACAGTATTCCCTGTAGGGGCAGGCTCGAGTGAAGAGAAGAAACTGCGCTGCGAGGTAATATGTTTGGTCGCCCCACTGTCAAAGTACCAAACATCTGAGTCTACTACAGACATGCACTGATCATGAGAAGATGGGTCAAAATTGCAGACAGTAGTAAACGCCCATTCTTCTTCCTGCACAAGATTTGCAGACTCTGTTTTTGGTGTAGAGGCCTCTGCAACAACCATTCCAGCCTCTTTCTTCTTTGCCTCTTTAGCAGCCAGTTTTGGACAGTTCTTTATAATATGATCATTTCCTTTACAGTACTTGTAGAACAATTTCTGCTTTTCTGATTTCTTCTCATCTTTATCCTGGTTCTTCGATTGTGCAGCATTTGCAGATTTCTGCTTACTAGTAGAAGAGCTCCATTTTCCTTTGCCCTTCTGACTAGCCAGGAAAGCTTGATCTGCAACATGCATAATGGACCTGTTCTGCCTGGACTGATCTTCCTGCAATAGAACAGAGACTAATTCCTCAAATGACAAGGCATTCGGATTGCCTTTCATCATCAACCAAAGAGTAGAGGCAAAACACTGATATGAATCAGGAAGACCATTCAGAATGGTCTGCACAAGTGAGCTATCTGGTATAACCTCATCAGCAGAAATCAATTGTTCCTTCAGGTCTTTGATCTTTGTAAGAAAACTGTCCATAGAATCACCTTCATTCATGTGCTCACTCTCCAACTGTTTTCGGAGGTAAGCAACACGAGCCTCATTCCTAGCCTGGTACAAAGTGGTAAGTGTATCCCAAGCATCCTTTGCTGTTCTGCAAGAGCGAATGTGAGGAATAATGGCACGTTTGATAGACAAAGCTATCAATGCATGTGCCTGGGCATCTCTGCCATCCCAACGAATCTTCTCTGGAGTAGGTGCAACAAAAATAGCAGCACGAATAGGAATCTGTGGAATATCATCTTCGACACCATCTTCATCAGCTCCAGCACCTATATTTGTAGTACCTGTAGTCGCAGGTGTAACAGGACGTCTTTCAACACCCTGCACAATGTTCCACAGTCCTTTTGCAACCAGTACATGTCGCATCATATAAGCCCATAATGGGTAGTTGGTACCATCCAACTTATCCTCAACAGCCAACATACGGAATACATCACTGCTTTCAGCCATGGCCGGTGACTAAAATACCTTGATGCAGAAAATTAATTGTATCTCAAAAAGTTGAACGGAACTGCCCAGACGAGTTCTGCTAGACCTGTAGCAGACTTCGAGACGCTTAAACTGGCGAATAGAAACTGGTATATACCTTTGGCACAAAAGGACAAAATAGCCTACACAAGCGCTACGATAGTGCGTTCGGAGGCCGAAACGAGCTCAGATCACGATTTCGGCACCACACAGCGAAGCTGTTTTGATCTCGGAAACACCCTGAGTATGCTCACCAAATTTCATGCGAATTTGAGATTGCAAATGGAGGAGTGTCGACGGTGCCCTAGAAGAAGCGACGACCTGATTTGATACCAATTGTTGGAGATAGACGTCTGCGGAAGCACGCGAACAACACAAGGAAGAAGAAGAAGCTTGGAGCACAAACACACAATACTGAATGTATTACTAGAGAATGTACAGAGATAAGTAGCCCATTAGGGCAATAGGCATATATACAAGCCCGGGGGAAAAAAACCTCCTAAAGAGGGAAAACAGTGCCCCGACGGTCCTAGAGTGTTCACACGCATCACTACCTAAATATATCAACAGTTTCGCTGCCAAAGGAAGGATCGCAGGAACAAGATTCTACCCCTGTAACAGGCGCATCATCTTCAGAATCGGTGAAAAGTACAATTCAAGCAGATCAGGCATGGGAAATTTTATCTAAGGCCTCCATTACTCTCCCTCTTGGACAATTACTTGCACTAGTGCCGGGAGTTCGGGAGCAATTCCAGCAACAGCTCAGTCCTGGGTCTTCCTGCATTCCAGCGACACCAACAGTACAACCGGAAGCTGATTCTACAGTGGATCATTCGTGTTGGTGTAAATCACAAGCCTACACATTTGTCTTGGAAGACATCATGAAGACTCCACATGCATGAAGAACCATAGGAACATATGCTAGTGGTTTATTACCACTTTACCTCATTGTAAAAGTCTAATTTGACTTAGAATCTTTTGTAATCACCTACCTAAGTGATTCGTGGAAAAGTAGATCACTTGATTGAGAGAATATCTCCAAACTTTTAGATGTTTGATCATAGGAAGCCAAATATTTGAATTTGAATTCAAATCCTAAGTCATTTCCTATAAAATTGGATGTGAAAAAGTCGCGGGTAGATCACTCCATTCCCGAAGCTCATTCTGTTGCGTTTGAGTGTGTGTAAGGACTATACCATAGCCTACACCTGCTAGACATGCCAATGGAATTGTACACAAGTGTTAATCAATAGATACATTTACATCATTCATCTTTATGTTCTCTGTTAATCTACTCTAAAGTCTATCAACTTGTCAAGGGCATATCTCAGCCAATACTCCATCAAATTCCATGATTCAAATCTTATTGGATTCAGCTCAAAGTCATCTACATGCTGAAAAAGTTTGAAGTGATTTCATTCAGCCAGTTCAAAGAAATCATCGTCAAGGTACTCACTGGTCTATCTCTGATACAGTCCTAAAAAGTCGGGGGTATACCAAATCTTGCTAAATTAATTTCTCTTAGCATAGTTCATTATTTTACATCATTCCACTTGCAAATGTTAGCTTACTAAGCTAATTGAATACCCCTAAAAGGAATTTTATCAATTGTTACTGTGCTGGTCACACTGAGCAAAACATTGAGCACGTGTCAAGACCAAAATAGAAGGTTTTCTTGACTTTGTGACTTCCAAAGTTATCTGTTTGATTCAATCATTACACACTTCATTTCCAAAGGACATAGGCCATTTCTTGATGTCATTGGAAAGCTAAGGGAGTCTACTAATCAAGTCTGAAGCTAAAGAGGGCTGGTACAAAGCAGGTTTTAGCAGTACCTACTCAATCTCTTGGATCATCCATCCATCTTTCCCAATAGTGGTATCCGAGCAAATAAGGTAAAATGGGAGATGGTTTTCCTTCATTCATTGATAAATTGGACAGGAAAAACTATCAAGCTTGGTCTCTAAGGATGAAGACCTACTTACAAGGAAGGAGTCTCTATGGATACATCTCAGGAGATGAGGAATTGCCCTCATTCAAAGCAAGAGGTTTGCCAACCAAGGAGGAGCAAGAAAAACTCAACACATGGTGTGCAAGGGATGCATTGGCAAGGTCTTATTTACTCAACTCTATATCTGACTTTCTTTTACCTCATATCAGAAATTGTAAGACTTCCCAAGAGACTTGGGAAACATTGTCATCATATTTTTCCTCTAATACAAGGGCTAGGAAAAATCAGTTGTGGATTGAATTCAAAACACTAAGGAAGCAACCTAAGCAAGCTGTTTCAGAATTTGTGACCAAGATCAAAGATGTTGCAGATCAGTTAGCAAGCATAGGAGAAGAAATTGAAGAAGAACAAATTGTAAGGCAGGTAATTAATGGAATCAAGGCTGATGACAAGTGGGAAAGCTTCACCATTGCAATGGATCTCTACATGGACATGCACACTCCAGATCTTACAACTCTCATGGGACAACTATTTACACATGAAGCAAAGCTTACCAAGAGTGGAGATACATCCAAAGGTAACAACTCTTTTGCCCTATACACTGATAAGAAATCTAACGATAAAGGCAAGAGTAAGAAGGTGGAAGATGAAGGCTCTACCTCCCAAGCCAACTATGCAGGGAGAGGTAGATCTTCAAGAGGAAGGGGCAGAGGAGGTAAGCAAGGTAGGGGGAGACCCTATAATTCGTCACCATGTAACATTTGTGGTTTGTCAAACCACACCACAGATGAGTGTTACAAGAATTACAAAAATCAGAGAGGAAGAGGCTACCAAAGAGGTGGATACTCACAGTCTAGAGGAAGGTTCAACCATCACCAAGGCTACAACAACAATTACAACAACAACTACAACAACAATTACAATGGCAACTACCAAGGAGGATTTAGAAACAGAAAGGACTACAACAACTACACAGAGGAGCAGGATGACTCTCTCTTGATCATGAACATGACTTTAAAGTCAGGTACAAATGATGATCACTTATTTTATATTGATTCAAGGTGTTCAAATCATGTGGCTGGTAATGTTGCACTACTCTCTGATCTTGAGGAACCAAAAGGTAAACACCAAGTCCAAACAGGTGATGATACAAAGCATTCTATAGTTAAAGTTGGAAATGTGAAAACTTGTGATGGTAATCAAAATTTGTTGAGTAGAGTACTTTATGTACCTAAAATTACAAAGAACTTAATGAGTGTTGGTCAGATTGTAGAGAAAGGGTTGCAGGTCAGGTTCAATCAATATGGAGCATTTGTGGAGGACCCAAGACATGGATTCAAAAGGATAGCTAAAGGAGAAAAATCAGGTAGACTTTTCACTTTTGAGTTGGAAGATACAAAAAATATTGCATTATACAATTATAAGGATCAGACACTTTCAGAGCTTGAGATTTGGCACAAGAGATTAGGGCACATAGGAGAAAGGACCTTGAAGCAAATGTGCAGGGACCAATGTGTGCTTGGGATACCTAATGTATCCAAGCAACATATGATTTACAAGTGTGGTGCTTGTCAATTTGGTAAGTCTCACAGGTTACCCTTCTCCAAGAAAGGATATATGCATGAAGACTATCTAGAGCTTGTACACATAGATGTATGGGGACCTAGCAAAGACCCCTCAGTCTCATGTTCAAGGTACTATGTGTCTTTTATTGATGACTATAGCAGATGGACTGTATTATACTTTATGAAGCACAAGGATGAGGTATTTAATTGTTTTAAAAAATATCTTGCACTAGTTGAAAATCAGATAGGAAGGAATTTGAAGAGGCTAAGGTCAGATGGAGGAGGTGAGTACTTCTCAAATGTATTTGAGGACTTCTTGCAGGACAGAGGCATCAAAAGGGAAATAACCACAAGGTACTCTCCTGAACAGAATGGGGTAGCTGAAAGAAGAAATAGGTTAATTGTTGAGACAGCTAGATCTATGCTTAATGAGAAAAAATTACCTAACTATCTATGGGTAGAGAGTGTTTCTTCTACCACCTATCTCATAAACAGGTTACCATCAAAGTCACTTGATGGTATGACACCATATGAAGCATGGCATGGTAAGAGACCATCATTGGATCACTGCAAAATTTTTGGATGTGTAGCATATGTACACATTCCTTCATAGGTAAGAGGAAAGCTAGATCCAAAGGCTGAAAAATGTATTTTCATTGGATATGATTTAAATAAAAAAGGTTACAGGTTTTATAACCCTACCAATAAGGGATTTATGGTAAGCAGAGATGTGATCTTTGATGAGAATGATTCTTGGTATGAGAATGAATGCAGGAAGGTCAAACTACCCTATGATTTGGAAGAAGAATTTCCAAAACTTACAAAGGAGGAACCTACTCAGGATGGAGAGTCAAGTTCAGATGATGAAGATACAATCAACCTTGAAGAGTTCAAGGCATGGAAGTCCAAAGGCAAAATGAAGATGAAGAAGCTTGAGGACATATCAAAATCTTCAACTCAATCAATCAGAAGGTCTCAAAGAGAGAGCAAAAAACCTATCAGATATGGGTATGATACATCTCTTGTTACTAAACATTCAATTTATCTTGCAAAGGATTTGCTAAATGAAGAACCAGGATCATATGAAGAAGCAATCACAAAATCAGAATGGAAGGAAGCTATGGATGAGGAGATTGAAGCACTCAAGGAGAGTGATACATGGGAGTTAGTACCCAAGAAGGACTCCATGAAGGTAATAGGATCCAGATGGATCTATAAATTGAAAAGAAATTCTGATGGCACAATTAACAGGTACAAGGCCAGATTGGTAGCCAAGGGTTTTGCACAAACCCAAGGCATTGACTATGAAGAAACATTTTCTCCTGTGGCCAAGATGCCAACAATCAGAGTGTTGGTGAGTGTGGCTGCATCAAAGAATTGGAACATGTACCAATTGGATGTCAAGAATGCTTTCTTGAATTGATGGATTTCAGAAGAGATTTATATGTCACAACCTCCTGGCTATGAAGACCCTAAGAAGGTAACTTATGTTTGCAAATTAAAGAAGGCTTTATATGGATTGAAGCAGGCACCTAGGGCATGGAATTACAGGCTAACTACATACCTCCAAGACCAAGGTTTTGTCATGAGTAAGGCTGACACTTCTCTGTTCATTAAGAGAAGTAATTCAGAGATAATCTATCTCTATGTCTATGTTGATGACATCATCATTACAGGTAATGATGTCAATGGAATCAGAAGCATCAAAAGCCAAATGATGAAGGAGTTCAAGATCAATGACCTTGGGCTATTGAAGTATTTTTTGGGACTTGAATTAGTTTACACTAATTCATGAATATACATTACTTAGAAGAAGTATGTGCAGGACATGTTGAAGAAATTTCACTTGCAGGATGCTAAAGCAGCTAGCACTCCAATGGAGGTGAACCTAAAGCTAAGTGCCCATGAAGGTGATGAAGTCCAAGACATTATAGGTTATCAAAGTATGGTAGGTAGCTTGAACTATGCTACTCTTACAAGAATTTATATTGCATATGGAGTTAGTGTGCTAAGTCAATTTATGCACAAGCCAAGGATACCTCACTTAGAGGCTGCCAAAAGAATCTTGAAGTATCTCAAGGGTACACAGAACCATGGTTTGTACTTTCCTTACACTTCAGATATTGATATAAAAGTTTATTCAGATGCAGATTGGGCAGGATGCAAGGATGATAGGAGAAGCACTTCTGGATACATTTCTTTTGCAGGTGACAAACCAATTTCATGGTCTGCAAAGAAGCAACCAACTATTGCATTGTCTTCTATAGAAGTAGAGTATAGAGGGCTAGCTAATGCCACTCAAGAATCAATTTGGATTAAGCTTTTGTATTCAGAATTGGGCTTATATACTAGGCCTCCAATTATCTTTGGAGATAATACAAGTTCTCTTCACCTTGCAGCTAATCCTATCTATCATGCCAGGACCAAACACATAGAAGTTCATTATCATTATGTGAGGGAGAAGTTGCTAAGCAAGGACATTCAGGTGACCTATGTGTCAACCAACATGCAATGTGCAGATTTGCTGACTAAAGCTTTGGATGGAACCAAACTTTGCAGGTTCAAATCTATGATTGGATTGCAGGATGTACTTGAAGATTGAAGATGAAGACTTAAGCCAAAATGTTTGGCTTGAGGGGGAGTTGTTTGTGTAAATCACAAGCCTACACATTTGGCTTGGAAGACGTCATGAAAACTCCACATGCATGAAGAACCATAGGAACATATGCTAGTGGTTTATTACCACTTTACCTCATTGTAAAAGTCTAATTTGACTTAGAATCTTTTGTAATCACCTACCTAAGTGATTCGTGGAAAAGTAGACCACTTAATTGAGAGAATATCTCCAAACTTTTAGATGCTTGATCATAGGAAGCCAAAGATTTGAATTTGAATTCAAATCCTAAGTCATTTCCTATAAAATTGGATGTGAAAAAGTTGCGGGTAGATCACTCCATTCTCGAAGCTCATTTTGTTGAGTTTGAGTGTGTGTAAGGACTATACCATAGCCTACACGTCTCTACACCATTTGGCAATGCTAGACATGCCAATGGAATTGTACACAAGTGTTAATCAATAGATACATTTACATCATTCATCTTTATGTTCTCTGTTAATCTACTCTAAAGTCTGTCAACTTGTCAAGGGCATATCTCAGCCAATACTCAATCAAGTTCAGTGATTCAAAGCTTGTTGGATTCAGCTCAAAGTCATCTACATGCTGACAAAGTTTGAAGTGATTTCATTCAGCCAGTTCAGAGAAATCGTCGTCGAGGTGCTCACTGGTCTATCTCTGCTACAGTCCTAAAAAGTCGGGGGTATACCAAATCTTGCTAAATTAATTTTTTATCAATTGTTATTGTGTTGGTCACACTAAGCAAAACATTGAGCAGGTGTCAATACCAAAATAGAAGGTTTTCTTGACTTTGTGACTTCCAAAGTTATCTGTTTTGATTCAATCATTACACACTTCATTTCCAAAGGACATAGGCCATTTCTTGGTGTCATTGGAAAGCTAAGGGAGTCTACCAATCAAGTCTGAAGCTAAAGAGGGCTGGTACAAAGCAGGTTTTAGCAGTACCTACTCAATCTCTTGGATCATCCATCCATCTTTCCCAACAATTCGGTCCCCTTAATTACGATATGGTACAAAAATCACAAAATTACTCAAGTACTAATTGATGGTGGGTCTGGTGTAAACATAGCCACTGCAGCACTTTGTAAAAAGTTAGGGTGGACGCAAATCGAGCCTGTCCAGTTTTTTGTAAGAATGGCCGACTAATCCAGAGTTCATCCGGTAGGACTCGTAAGAAATGTTCCAATAACTTTGCAGGGTACAACGTTTAAGATGACTTTTGTAGTCTTAGAACTACCGGAGTCTAGTCTTGACTATAATCTTCTTTTCGGACGACCCTGGTTAAAACAGGCTAAGGTTATACAGGATTGGTCAGCACAAGAACTAACATTTAAAGATAATCATCATAAATATATTGTCAAATTGGATGCCATCCAGCCTTGTGAACTTCATGCCAGACCATATGTAGCAGAGCCGGTCCACATGTTGGATGGCTTGTCTGACGATGAAGAAGAAGCCTTTCTAAAGAACAATGAAGATCTAATTTCTTTAGGTACTGTAGATCTGCAATCTATTGTAGACAATTGGAGTCCGGCAGCCTGTACGGTGGTGCCTGTGACCGAAGAAGTGGAGACAGAGGATACTGTTGCTATGGATGATGCCGCTCTACAACAACTTTAAGAGTCAACTGATGATTCAGGCAAACCTCGTCAATTCTATGTTCTCGAAGATCAGTTAATCACCTATAATTTGGGAGATGAAGTAAATCTGCGACCTGTCAAGATAAAGGAAGGATTATCTGAGGTGTTTCAAGCAGATATGATCCAGCTTCTTCGTGAGTTCTCTGATGTTTTTGCATGGGACTATCGTGATATGAAAGGTTTGGATCCTCGCATCTATTAGCATCGGGTCATGCTCAAACCAGAAGCAAAGCCGATTAAACAACCCAGCTACCGTATGAACCCTAACTATGCAGCACAGGTCAAAGCAAAACTTGATCGCCTATTAAAGGTAGGATTCATTGTACCCATTGAGCACGCTGAATGGATCTCCCCGATTGTAATCGTACCAAAGAAAAACAAGCAGCTCCGAATATGTGTCGATTACCGGAAATTGAATGCAGCCACCGTACTTGATCTATTTCCTCTTCCATTTCTTGATACAATGCTGGATAGAGTGGCTGGGCATGAAATGTATTCATTTCTCGATGGTTATAGTGGTTATAACCAGGTCCAAATGGCTGAGCAAGATATACCGAAAATAGCGTTTATTACGAATTGGGGTGTTTTTGCTTGTATAGTCATGTGGTTTGGATTAAGAAATGCTCCTAGTACCTTTCAGCGTTGTATGCAGGAAATCTTCTCACCCTATCTCACTTCTTTTATGCAAGTATATCTAGATGATTTCTCTTTAGTCGGTAAGATGGTAGTACACCTGTATCATTTACGGTGTTGCTTTGAGAAATGTCGTGAATACCGACTCTGTTTAAACCCAACCAAATCTCTCTTTGGGGTTTCTTGTGGTAAGCTACTTGGCCATATTGTATCTGCACAGGGCATACAAGTTGATCCAGTGGAAGCTGTGTTAGAAGCACCTGTGCCTACTACGCCGAAAGAAGTGATGCGCTTCATGGGTCAAGTTAGGTGGCATGGTCGACATTTACTGTGGCTTGCCCATTTGGCAATACCCCTAAATCGGCTAATTACTAGTACTCCTCGACAGTTTGATTGGACTCCAGAATGTCAAACTGCATTTGATCGTCTAAAAGGATTATTAACGCAGGTTCAAATTCTACAACCTCCTGATTGGGAACGCCCATTTCATGTTTTTGTAGACGCATCAGATATAGCCATTGGAAGTGTTTTAATGCAACAAACTGATAAGTGGTTTCGGCCTGTCTATTATGCAAGTCGACGGCTTGCTCCTGCTGAAAAGAATTATTCAGTAACTGAAAGAGAACGTCTTGGTTTGGTGTATTCTGTAAAGAAATTCCGACATTATTTGCTAGGCTGAAAATTCATCTTTCATATAGATCATGCTGCGCTGGTGTATCTAGTTCGGCAGCAGCATTTAGGTGGCCGCTTGGCACGTTGGGTTCTACTGTTACAAGAATTCGATTATGAAGTAATTCATCGGCCCGGCACTGCACATGCATTAGCAGATTTTCTCTCTCGTTTGGATTCCGGTGAAGCTCCGGTCCGTGTTGATGGCACCACACTAGCAATTTATGTTACTGAAACGACTAGTGATGAATCTTCAGAACCTCCTGTGACACCTACTTACTATGATCAGTTATTAACCTTTCTTACTGATGGATGTCTTCCTCCTCAAACTTCCCCTGCAATGCGCCGGAAAATTGCAGTTTACAGTCGTAGATTCCGGTTGATTGCCGGACAGTTGTATTATATGGATCACACTGGGGTTTTACTTCGTTGTATTCCTCCACATGAAGTAACTCGGTAATCGCTCTGACACACTCAATACCCTCCGGTGGACATTTTGCAGCAGATTTAACGCACCGAAAAAATATTGCAAAGTGGGCTTTGGTGGCCTACTATGTACAAAGATATATCGCAGTTTGTGCAGCAGTGTGACAATTGTCAGCGATCTAGACAGCCTTTACAATGCCATTTGTTTCCTCTGCAACCTGTCTTACCTTTGGAACCTTTTCAAAAATGGGGTCTTGATTTTATTGGACCAATCACACCTCCATCAATCCTTAGCAATAACCGATACATTCTGACATGCACAGATTATGCTACCAGATGGGCAGAAGCTTGGGCCTTACGGTCCGCCACAGCTGTTTCGGTGGCAAAATGTCTAATGAAGGACGTATTCCCACGATATGGATTACCTTTGGAACTTGTAACAGATCAAGGAACGCACTTTGTCAAAAATTTAATGCGAGTGCTCACACACACTTTTCAGATTCTGCATAAATTTAGTTCCCCGTATTATCCTTGTGCTAATGGCTTAGCTGAAAGTACAAACAAAACATTGTTGACTATGCTTCAAAAATTGATTGTGGAACCACCTGAATGATGGGATCAGTTACTACCTACAGTATTATGGGCATACCAAACTACCTACAAAGTAGCAACCAGAGTGACTCCTTTCAAGCCTGCTTATGGATTGGAAGCAATTGCACCAATGGAACTTGTAGTACCAAGCTTACGTGTGGCCATCTCTCAGAAATTGTTACCTGAGACTCTCTGCCATTTCGGTTGGATACACTGAGAGAACTGGATGAGCATCACTGGGAAAGTTTTCTAACTCTTCAAGAAGTGTAGTTGCGGCAAGCTCGTACTCATGATCGGTATCTCAAAACTCCAGTTTTTTCGGTGGGACAGCTTGTGTTATTTTATAATGCTAAATCAAATCGTGTGGCTGGAAAATTCAAATTACGATGGTTTGGTTCTTACCGAATTAGTGAATAAGTGGATCCAGCTACTTTTTGGTTGACTACTTTGACCAGAATTCCTCTTCCAAGAGTGATAAATGGTTCAAAGTTGCGGCCGTATCATCAGGCGCTTGATTCACACTGAAGTGTTCTGCGGTTGCCCGCATATTTTTTTTCTCTTTTCTTTTCTTTTCCTTTTTAGTTTTGCGTGTTAGTTGCTTAAAAACCATAGACTCCTCGTTTTGGTACATAATCATAAACTCCTCGTTTAAATACATAACCATGAATAATCGTTGCATTTGTTATTGATTCTGCTCATGCATGCACACCGTAGTTATGAAGGTTATCATCTCAACATCGCGCGATGATTAACAATTTTGATCACCTTCAGCTACCAAGTATATACTTAATCTTCCTCTTTTCACTGATAATCACTATTGTATCCGTCTGCTCTGTGCGTTGTGATTTCTCTGTTTCCTATGCAATTGTGTTCTTGTGCTCTTGTGTACGCATCATGGAAGCGTTAGCCAAATTCGTTGCGTTTCGTGACGGACTCCCTCCGGATGTGGGTGAGTTCTTGCGTGTTCATGGGTTGCCCAATTTCGCTCAGTTGCCTTAGCATTCAGTGGAATGTCACCCGTTTTACGCCCAGATTATTGCCGCCATCGCTGCCACACCTGCTACGGAGCAGAGTTGGCCAATTACTTCTTTACCATCTATGGTAGTAATCACTTTAGAATCATTTGCTACAGCATTCTGACTCTCTCCGGAAGGACGAGAGAACGGCCCTAATCTTCCAATTGCTTCTATGATCCAATCGTTCCCTAGGTACTCTTCAAATGAGTATGCTGTACTCTATCGCCCTCAGCTTGAAAGAACAACGTTCCAATTTTTAGTAGCCATCTTAAACTTGCAGAAACGAACTTATGGGATATCTCGCCCATTCTACTCGGTGATTGATATGGCTGCTCGAGAGCCTATCAATTTTTCTTCCTATTATTTCCGGCGCATTCACCGTGAATGCGTTTCGGTCATAAAGCAGGTTAACAAAGGAGAACTTCCATGATCACGTCTTCCACACATTTCTCACTTTTTTATTTCCGGCCATCCAAGCAGCGCAACCGCCTCCACGAGGTCTAGTCTTATATCATGAGGAATCTGCTCAAATTCTTGAAGACGACGAAGAAGATGACGAAGAACTCTTCCAGCTCCTCCGCCAAAAACGAATCCGGATAAGCTCTTCTGACAGTCAAGTACAGGGTTCTGCCGCTGGAAATAAAGCAGAAAACAATGAAGAAGAGACTTTCCACGATACAGCCACCTCCTGCACCATGATTCATCAGCTCAGTCATCTCCAAACCAGCAATAGGATCAGAGTGTTACTGCTGATTCTGAAGACAAATATTATAAGGAAGAATCTGAGCAGCAATCCAAACAAGAGGTGCAAGAAGATACGAAAGTTATTGTTGCAGAAGTTTTGGCAGAGTTGATTACAGTAGTAGAATCTGTAGTTGCTCAACTTGAAGTGACTACGCAACAACTTACCGAAGCAACCAATAATCTACAACCCACTCCGCCACCCGTGCCTCCGTTAAACCTATTGTTCCCATTCCACCGATTGTACCTGACACACCCGATTCATCATCCTCTTCACCGAACTATTCTCCACCCAATTCCCATCAACTCCTCACTGCTTCTTCATCTCAACCACGTCCTTCTCTTCTATTTCCTTCACTACCTGTGTTTAATGAGCTCGCATCAATGGGTCATATGTTGATCCACCTGTCACAACAACTACCACAACAGATGACGGAGATTACTGATAATCTCAAACATGAATTACAACATAAAGTTGATGTTTTAGAAGCGGATATCATTCCGTTACAGGAAGAGGTAGATGCAGTGAAGGCAGAGAATCATAATCTGCACTTCCAGATTAAACAGTTACACGCTCGCCTTACCGAACAAGAGACAATAATCAATCAAAGAGATGCTGCCTTGGTCGAAGTCAAAATAAAAGATGATTTATTATGCGCTGCTGATGCAGAAATTCTTCAGTTACGGCAGTTAGTTCAAGATAAAGAGGATGCTCGCATAGCACTGGGAAATTTGTTAAAGGAAACTAGAGAACAATTGGATGAAGCCGTGCAAAAAGGACAAGAAATGTCAATTTTTCTAAAGCAAACCAATACAGAGCTAGAGTTCGCAAATGCAACCCTGACTGAATCAAATTCTGCTCTTAAAACGCGGATGATGTTGGTCGCTCAGCTCCAAAAAGAGATTCCAACAATTCGAAGGGAAAGAGATGCATATTACTGGACTATTCAATTTCAGAATCAAGAATTGGAGAGAAGAGAAAAGCAACTTGGAGCTCAAGCAAAACGCTTATCACGTATAGATCAACAGATTGCCAGTATGAAAGTAAACCGTGATGCAGCTCTATCAAATGACTTTTATCTGCAGGAAGCCTTTCTACAAACACAGGCAGAAATTTTGATAAGCCAAGTTATTGCCACTAGTTGAGTTAGAACTGATGCTCAGTTAGTAGAACTCGAGATACTGAAACGGATGCTGGATTTGTTAAAAAAGAAAATTTCCCGAATGTTTAAATTAGCTAGAACAATGTATCTACAGGGTATAATAGATGAGCCATAAGATTTTGTGTACCTGCGGGTTCAAGTCCACTGTGCGTGCCAGTGTAAGCCGTCGGATTGGCAATTGTAATCTTTCCCTTTCATATTCTGCACGAACCGAAAGGTCATTGCGTGAAGTTGTATTTATTTATAAATCAATGAAAAGACGCTTCGGTAACAACCAGAGGGATCACTAGACTGTCTGTCTGGGCGATACGTCTGTGTAGTTCCGTTGTGTTGTGTTTTGAGAATTCTGAGTAGTTTTGCTTTTTCTTATTACCTTCATTTGTGTTTAACGCTGTTCCATTAAGTACGATTTGTGAGTCTATATTACGATAATGAATAGTTTCAGCGCTGTGTGTTGAGGACATAACAATCAGAGCGAATCGGTAAGGTTGTGGAAGAGTTAGTAATAGTCTCAGTATAGATAGTGAAACTGTGAGAAAGCGAACCTGAGTCTGGAGATTAATTCGTGTTGACAGAGTTCCTTGAACATTTGTGTACTGTTTTTGTGAATGCGTTAATTGGGAAATCAAGTATAGGGCCTCTGATTATTCAGACCCCTTCCACTCTCAAGAACCCGAAAAGAGCTTAAACGCGTCTCTGACGGCAAACGTGCGTTTAACACATGCATACATACACAGATATATAAACATGCATGCATACATACATACACATATACACACATGCATGCATACACTCACACACACACATACATACACACATCCTTGTACACACACACACATGAATGCATACACACACATGCATACATACACACACATACACCGTTGTCAGGATCTTGCTCACGCTCAAACAGAGGTTACGAACGCAGAAAACACACAGAAGAATCAACACAACAAGAGACGAGATAGAATGCAGATTGGGTGCAATCTCCCCCCATGCACTATGTTTCGAAAGTACACAGAGTGCATGTATTGATAGGAATTTTTTATTACGTCGAAAAGAGTGGTTACATGAGAGCAGCTTCGAAAAGCAAGCGTGAAACTAAAAGTTGATACTTTTTACAGAAAGCCATTGCTTTCAATAACAGAAACTGCGGTCTACAACGACCCTTATTTTAACCATTACTTTTCTAACTGTTTTTAACAATAGAACCTTCTACGCGGGTTTATTTACAAGCTAAATAATAATTATTCGGATTATTGATATCTGCCCTTTCATGCCTTGCACGCTCCTCACGAACCTTCAGCTACTATATCAGAAACATCAAAAACACATTAATACATTAATAATTTAACACTCTAGCAATGCATTGTTCAATAATAATTTAACACTCCAACAATGCATTGTTCAACATATTCCATGTTACAATCCAACAATGCATTGTTCAACATATTCCATGTTACACTCCAACAATGCATTGTTCAACATATTCCATAAGTTATAACATGCCCCTCAGTTGAATAAACAACTGACCTCAGTTGATAAAATAATAAACATGGATGGCCGGTCACATGTTTCATCACTGAATAAAGAAATAGGCATGTTCCATGTAAAAACACATGCATGGAAATGTTCATGGAGCTGTTACATTAATGTGTTTGTGTATGATATGCAAAAATTAAGTGGTCATAATGAGGTGTTAATTGTGTTTTATGTATCTATTGACATTCTTCAATAGAGTGATTTTTGTACTTAACCAAATATCGATGCTATTGAGTACCTGTGCGTGTAGTAGTGATATCATGATCAATGATTTTCTCACGAACTAAGATATCAGATTGTCAGTTTGGGTGAGGGACATGGGAATGGGAAGCTTTTTACCAAAAACAATTTCAAAAGGTGCATGACCAGTAGTGGTGTGTGCAGTGTTATTGTAAGCAAATTGAAGCAATGGCAACTTTTCATCCCAGTTATTAGGATTATCTAATGAATAACAGCACAATAAATCAAGAATAGCATTGTTTGTAGCCTCACTTTGTCCATTACTTTCAGGATGAAATGCAGAACTAAAATCTATTTTAGAACCAAAATGTTGAAATAAGGCAACCCAAAAATACTGTTGTTGGGTAAGTCCCCATGCAAAATTTTATTTTCTTTTTCAGCAACAAGGTAAGAGGCAATGCTAAATAAGAAAAATTTCGAACAAACTTCCTATAGAAACTAGCCAACCCAAGAAAAGAACGACAGGATTAGCATAAAGTGTGTTCTCTCGTAAAAAATGAAAAACTATTTCAAGATGCTTTTCATGTTCACTATCATTCTTACTGTAAACAAGTATATCATCAAAGAATACAAGAACAAAAGCTTGGTAATCAAGAAAAATATTGTTCATCATTTGTGCAAATGTAGTAGGGGCATTAGTAAGTCCAAAGGGCATTACCATAAATTCATAATGGCCAGTTTGAGTTCTAAATGCAGTCTTAAAAATATCACTTTTTGTCATACGAATCTGATGGTAACCCGATTTAAGATCAATTTTACTAAAGACATGAGCTCCTCATAACTTATCTAAGAGATCATCTATTCGTGGAATAGGGTATCTATTCTTTATTGTGATCTTGTGAAGGGCTCTATTATAATCAATGCACATTCGATAAGTTTTAGTCTTCTTCTCTACTAAGAGAACTGGTGCTCCAAATGGGGAAGAACTAAGCCTTATAAGTCCTTTCTGTAGTAGGTCTTTTACTTGGTTTTCTATTTCCTTTTGATGTAGTGGGCCATGTCTATAAGGTGCTTTATGAGGAGGAGAACTACCAGGGACTAAGTCTATGCTATGGTCAAAGGATCCTCAAAATGGTGGTAGTTTAGAGGGATACTCAGACATAAAACAATCCTTATAAGTACTCAGGAAAGGTCTATATGCATCAGGAAGTGTATGAGTATAATCATTGATGACATTGACAAAAACAATGCATGAATTGAATCCTTTCCTAAATGCACGCTTTACTTGAGTGTGACTAATCAGTGGAATCGGCTGGAAATCATGTCGTGCAGACAAAGTAATGATTTGACCTTTGAATTCAAAGTTAAAAGTATGCGTATGGTAATCAATACGTGGGTTATAATGGTGGCAAAAAGGCATACCTAGTATAACATCGTAAGATTGCAAAGGTGCAATTAAAAATGTTCGTGAATCAACATATGGGCCTATGCTGATTGTAACATCTTGCACTTCTCGTGTTACATTATAACGACTACCTTGAAATTAAGCTTTCACTTTATATAAGGAAGGGAAATTTTGTAATTTAAGTTCTTGTACCAATAAATGTGAAATGAAGTCATGTGAACTACCATCGTCATGTAGAATTTTAACTAGTTTGTTGATTATTGTACCTTGCATGCAACGTAGAGAGTGAAGAGAGATATTGTTACCCAAGGTACTTAAGTCCTTCTCCAATGATTCCTCTATCCAAACAGGAGGAATTTCTTCATTATGGACCTCTATGTTATGCAATTGAGCTGTAGCCAGTTTCATGTGAAGAGGTCGCAATCTGCACCTTATTTTTGTATGTCCAGGTTTACCACAATTCTAGCAAGTGATTCGTGGTCGCTTCTGTTGGGCATCCACCGCTAAATTTTGAAGGGTAGGTGTTTTGGTTGGTTGGAGAGATGAAGCAGCAGGTGGAGTTGAGTAATTGGATTGTGGAGGACGAGGAAGATGTGGTTTAACAAAAAATGATCTTTGACGTGGTTGTTGTAATCAAAGTGACTTGGGTATGGACTGGAATTCTTTTTCTGCATCATAGGCGAAAGATATAGCCTCGTTGAGGGTTGTAGGTCGTAAGGTGTGAAGCTTAGCTTGGATTCCATCCTCCAAACCATCTTCGTATTTCTGTTGCAAGCTATCCTCCGGTACTTCTTCAAGCATTCGAACAAGTAGTAAATTTTGCAAAAACCGCTCCGTGTAAGTAGTAACCATATCACCCTCCTTCCATGTAAGGGTCGTCCATGCACGTCGAACATGAAAATGGTATTGAGGAGGAAGAAAAGAATCCTTCACTTTTTCCTAGAAAGCCTTCCACGTTGTTGGAAGCTCAGTACTCTGCCGTAGGACATTCCACCAGAGTTGAGCTTTACCTATTAAATAGTTAGTGGCAAATTTAACTTTTTCACTTTCAGCATAGATCTCGTCAGTATAAAAATCATCAAACTGCGACAACCAAGAAAGGACTAAAGGCCCATCCTTTTGGCCATCAAATCGTAAAAAATGGTAGTTTCTAGTACCAATCTTCGAATGAGTAACATCAGATTGGCCAGAAACAATAGCTTTTACTACTCTTGTAAGGTTGTCTTCCTCAATTTGTATCTTTTGGAGGACTTCATCACGTTGCCGGATTTCGTTCTGACCTCCTCGAAGCTCATGCCGCAAGAGCTCTAGTTGTTGTTCAAGTGTTGCCTTAGGTAGAGGTGAATTACTATAATCCTCCATGGTGCTCTTGGACCCGTAAGCTAGTGCTTTCCTATCGGGATGTACCGTCAGGGAATGTACCCTAGCAGAAAAGTACCCTGAGAAGTGTACCCTGGTGTACCCTGAGAAGTGTACCCTGGTGTACCCTGAGAAGTGTACCCTGACAGGATGTACCCTGAAAAGTGTACCGTGACAGGATGTACCCTGAGACGCGCCGCATCGCGTTGCACCGTGCCGCCTTGAAAAAGTAAGAAAAACTGCAACTTAGGTTAAATTTAAGAAGAGAGAACTTGAGTATCAACACCAAGAAATGGAGGAGTGGAAACTGCAACTTAGGTTAAATTTAAGAAGAGAGAACTTGAGTATCAACACCAAGAAATGGAGGAGTGGTTAAAGTACTTCCCTTGAAAGTAGGAGGTTGTGGGTTCAAATCCTCCTACCTTAGGGAATCTAAACCACTCTATTGCCATGCAAAATTAAAATTGCCTTGCGCGTAGCCAACGGTCGCCAAGGGAGCCTTGGGTGCCAATGTTGCCAATGTATTGCCTAAGTTATTGCCTAAGTTCTTTGCCTTAGTCGACGCCTTGGAGTAAGCCGAAGGAGTAAACGTAGGTGTAAACATAGGTTATGGTTTTGGAACTGGAACAGAAACAAAAACAAAAACAAGAACCCGAACCGAAGACGAAGACAAAGACAAAGACGGAATCCGAATTGCGAACAAAGAACAGAGAACAGAACCCTCTGTATTGATGCATGCAGAGCTCTGATACCACTGTTGTTAGGATCTTGCTCACGCTCAAACAAAGGTTATGAACGCAGAAAACACACAGAAGAATAGACGCAACAAGAGATGAGACAAAATGCAGATTGGGTGCAATCTCCCCCCATGCACTCTGTTTCGACAGTCCACAGAGTGCATGTATTTATAGGACTTTTTGATTACGTCGAAAAGAGTGGTTAGATGAGAGCGGCTTCGAAAAGCAAGCATGAAACTAAAAGTTGATAACTTTTACAGAAAGCAATTGCTTTCAATAACAAAAACTACGGTCTACAACGACCCTTATTTTAACCATTACTTTTCTAATTGTTTCTAACAATAGAACCTACTACACGGGTTTATTTACAAGCTAAATAATAATTATTTGGATTATTGATATCCGCCCTTTCACGCCTTGCACGCTCCTCACGAACCTTCAGCTGCTATATCAGAAACTTCAAAAACACATTAATACATTAATAATTTAACACTCTAACAATGCATTGTTCAATAATAATTTAACACTCCAACAATGCATTGTTCAACATATTCCATGTTACAATCCAACAATGCATTGTTCAACATATTCCATGTTACACTCCAACAATGCATTGTTCAACATATTCCATAAGTTATAACATACACATATACTCACACATGCATACATAGACACACATACATATATACACACATGCATATATTCACACACACACACATACATACACACATGCACATATATACACACACATAAGCTAGCGTTTTAATTAAATATATAGATTTTTTGATTTTGAAGTTTTTTTTTACATCAAATATATAAAAATAGGATTAGGGTTTTTAGGCTATTTACACATACATACCCATACACATATAATACATATATACATGTATATACACTTGCATACAGAATTATACATAATTTAGGTCTAGATATTTAAGATTAGGGTTTTAGGGTTTAGGCATACATATAACTCAATTACATTTATATTAAGAAAAAATATATTAAAAGAATATAGAAAAACATAGGAAAAAATTTTGAATATATAAATAAACATATATATAAAATAGGATTAAGGTTTTAGGATTAGGGGTTTGGATTTTTATAGGTGTTTAAGTATTTAGGTTTTAGTATTTTAGGTTTAAGTCTAAGTCTTTCTGATTAGGGTTTTTGGGTTTTAGGGGTTTAACACCTACATATAGAAATATACATATTTTAGGTCTAGATCTTTAAGATTAGGGTTTTAGGATTTAAGCATACATATAACTCAATTAAATTTATATAAAGAGAAAATATAGAAAAAACTTAAGGAAAAAATATGAATATATAAATAAATATATATATATATATATAAAATAGGATAATTATATAGATAAACAAATATAAAAGGAACTAGTGTTTTAAAGAAATAAATTAAATATATATGATTAAATATATAAAAATAGATTTAATTTTAATCATTTTAATCAAAGTGAACATATATAAACATACACATACACACATATACTCATACACCTATCTATATACACATTCGTACAAAAATATACATATTTTAGGTCTAGATCTTTAAGATTAGGGTTTTAGGGTTTAGGCATACATATAACTCAATTAAATTTATATATTGAGAAAATATAGAAAAAAATTAAAGAAAAAATCTGAATATATAAATAGATATATATATATAATAGGATAATTATATAAATAAATAAATATAAAAAGAGCTAGTGTTTTAAATAATTTTATTAAATATATATAATTAAAAATATAAAAATAGATTAAATAAGAAAAAAATCTGAATATATAAATAAAGGCTGGATACACATACACAACTACATTTATATTAAGAAAAAATATAGAAAAACATATTAAAAAAATAAGAAGAAAATCTGAATATATAAATAAAGATATATATAAAATAGAATTAGGGTTTTAGGATTAGGGGTTTAGATTTTTATAGGTGTCTAAGTATTTAGGCTTTAGTATTTTAGGTTTAAGCCTAAGTCTTTCTGATTACGATTTTAGGGTTTTAACACCTACATAACATATATACACACATACACATACACTTCTAAATATATAAATAAATATATATATAAAATAGGATAGTTATATAGATAAATAAATATAAAAAGAACCAGTGTTTTAAATAATTTAATTAAATATATATAATTAAATATTTAGAAATAGGATTAATTAAGAAAAAAATCTGAATAAATAGATAAAAGCTCATAATTATATAGATTAAGGTTTTAGGTTTTTTTAGGTGTTTAAGTATTTAGGTTTTAGTATTTCAGGTTTAAGTCTTTAGGAGTATGATTTTTAGGTTTAATAAAAACAACAAATGATCTAAAATGTCCATATTGTAGCAGATGGCTTCTTTTGATCCGGAGGAGAGAATGGCATGTCCTTGCGCTCAGTGCAAGTATCAGATTTATCAGAAATGAAGGATTTGTACTGCACATGTTAGAGAGTATGGATCCTTTGATAGAAGTCGACTAGAAAACCTACGCTACCATTCGCATGGTCCCCCAAGTGAGCAGATGGATCCAAACAGCATTGCACCAATAACCTCTCGTGGACAAAAGAGCACAAAGAAGGATTTAGACGTACAAGCAAGTACTAATAATATTACACAGAATGAACATATGGAAGAGGTGCTCGAAGCATTTTATGAGATGAACGAAGATCATGATGGTGGAGAAGATGTCGAGAGTTTCATGGACACAACAAAATTTCCACGATCAAAAGTGGATGAAGAATATGAAAACATGCGAAGAATAGCTCGTTTACCACTTTACAATGGACCACAGATATCTACACTACGTGCGCTATGGTCTCATGGTCACTTTCGGATCGAACGAATTGATAAAAATAGGTCTACTTTTGATAGTGGGATGATGGTAATCTTTTTGCAAAAAAGTAGAGTGAGTGCAAGAGATGATAATGCTCAAGAAGGCCAACTAGATTATTGTGGTGTGATTCAAGATATCTTGAAACTATCTTTTAGGAAGTTTGATTATTTTGTTTTTGATGTGAAATGGTTCAAAGTAGTCACCTCTGGAAGAAACGCAATAGTGAGGCGGGATAAAAGCGGTTTGCTTCAAGTCGACTCCACAAAATTTTGGAAGGATGAAAGGGATACATTTGTACTTCTCAAACACTGTGAGCAAGTTGTTTTTATACCAGATTCAAAAGACCTAGAGTGGCTATTTGTTTTACAAGTTGCCCCACGTAGTAGATAAATTTGTGAGCACATAGATGTAGAAGAAAGTCCATCTGTAGTGGACTCAAGGATTCATTCGATAGTCTAGGAGGAAGAGATCATTTTTCAAGAAGAAGAGGTCATTGAAGAAGAGGTCATTGTTCAAGAAGACGAAGCAATACACGATGATCAGGAAGAAACCAACATAGCAAGCGAGTTAGAAGCCATCAATGTAGAGATAGATATTCTCGGTGCATCGGATCTTCAAGAGGATGCTAGATTAGAGGATTTTTGAATAAAACACTTGTATGTACTTTTTTTTTTGTTTATTCTCTATATTATCTTTATTATCACATGCTAATTATTTGAGTTCTTTTGTTACAGAGCATGATGGGAGACAGTCCTCCAGTCACTCCACATTCCATGATAGAGGAGCAGTTTTTAGAGTTCATCTCTCATATACCTCCGCCATATATGGCCGTTGTGTCACAGTATTGGATCGCTCCTGGTAGCACTCCTCTCGGCCTCACTCCTGACGGCCTCACTCCTACCAGCCTCACTCCCGCTGGCCTCACTCCCACCGGTGTCACTCCCACCCGTGTCGCTGCTACCAGTGTCACTCCTGTGGGTGGTGCTACTCTCGCAGGAGGTATGTCTCCTAGCTTTGTGACTCCACCACGACCATCTTTTTAGCCATCTCCTAGTGGGTCCAGTAGTAGACATGTGTGTTCAATGCCTAAGCGCAATACAGGTTCTGGCCCATCTCGTAGGTCGAGGTCACGCTCTAGAGCATGGGGTTCTAGGGGTGGATCTACAGATAGGTCTGGAGGAGGCGGCTGTTGTGGAGGTAGTGTGATGGACGTTGTGTCGCCCGGTTCTATTCCTAAGACGAGTACCTCAGATGTAGGTATGCCAGGCAGTACACCATGTGGAACACCACGTACACCTTGGGGTGCTCATGACCATGATGAATCCAAGGTGTATAGTATCCGAGATGGAGCTCCGGTGATGGATGTGGCTGGCAAAGCAACGTGTGCACATATACGATAACTTTGCTCCATACACTTTGGGCACTCTATCATGCTGAAATGGAGTGAAGAGGATAAAGATCGGAAGAATTATATCACACAAAAAATTTATGAGGAGTTCCGACTAGCCGATGGACAGTCTCTTGTCAGTTCAGAGTGGATTCTGCACAGTGCACGTGAGGTTATGTCCCATCGATGATCGGAGGCTCGTGATGCTTTCAGAGCAGGCTTACCAAAGCCTATATGGTTAGATGCTGAGGAGTGGGATGTGATTCGTGACGAGCAGTAATGGACTCTTGATCAATATCACCAGCAGCGAGATGTCGTAGCCACACGTTTAGATACGGTTGGACCGTCACATTTGGGCAGCGGCAGTCGATATGACACGATGCATCATGAGTTTGTAAGTACCATATCATTTATTGAATTTATTTGTGTTAAGCTTCTCATGTATGTTCCTCTAATGTTTTGTATATTTGTAGCAGGAGCTGGCAATGGGTCGTCCTCCAACACGAACAGAGGAGGCTTACGGATATCGTCACAGATTGACTACACTATTGGAGGACTTGGAGGGACGCGGTGTGGTTGTTTCATGGGAGTGTTTGTGATGAGGTGATTAATTTATAAACTTGGTTTTTACTTGTTGTTTGTAAATTTCATGTGAATTTATCTCATTCCATTAATGTTCTTTGTTGCACGCCTGTTGATATGGAACGTTCTTTGCATGTGTATAACAGTGGCACACCAAAATTTTGTATTTGAATTTTATATGGCAATGCATTGCTTTGTCATATTTTGTAAAAGTGTCATATATGACAGTGGTTTGCCACACTCTTGTACATGCTTCATTTATGAAATATATAACTTTTTTTCTACATGGTTCATGGTTCATTCTGACTATCTCTTTTGTGTCCAATAATATTCTATTTTATGAAATCATATTTTGGTTGACATTAGAGTACACATCACATGTAATCGGTTTTTTTGGGCAAAGTGTATTGTCTTTTATTAAGCAACATCATTGTAATGTTGTTGTAGTAAAAGACAACACACTCTGCCCCAAAAGAAATTTGCAAGTATGGTCGTTGGTATACGCGATGGTACTCCCAGTAATGTCATCGGAATAAGCATCGATATACCCAGCAAGCGACGGAATCGCGACGGTACACCCAGCAAAGGTGTTGGTATGGGCGCTGGTATGGGCGTCGATAATATCGACGTTTATACTGACACCCATACCAACACCCATACTAGCGCACATACCAGTGCTATAGTACCGATGCGCATACCGATATCTACATCAACATCAGAGCAAAAATAGATGCATTCATTCCCCTCGATAAAAACCTCGGTATACGCTCGATCTGTTGTAGTGTATCCAACACAGATACTTATTAAAATTTCACAGTTGAACTTCTATCCATACATTGATATTACCAGAATATACTGAATGCGGTTCTCCACCATTTTGCTAATAAAGTTATTGGAATCAGGTATTTTGTTATTAGATAAACTGTTATAGAACTTCACCACCATAATTGTATCTTATCGTCTTATAGGTATTTATTCTTACAACCACATAGTCCTCTGTCAATTCCAACAAGGATGTGCATGCCAGGCTTATTGATCAACGATTATATTATTCTATGAAGGACAAGTAGATATTCAGTGTACCGAACACAACAATAGTATGCATAAAAATTGTGCTAGAAGCACTCTGGCAAGGCTTCATCGATCACATAGACCAAATCCTCTCTACAATAGACCTCACATTTCTTTTTCATTGATTACGAAAAAGTTACAATGGTATAGTCTTGCCTTTTCTGTTAGGAATGGTTATGGAAAACTATATTGTCCAAAACTTTCACTGAAAATAATTACAAGTATAGACTAGGCGGCCTAACACTCGCACACATAGTGGACTTGAATCCAAGAATAAAAAATGCTTAGGGTGTAGGATGCCCATTGTAATAAAGGAAGTCTATGATCTAGGGTTCGAGCCGGTTCAGACTGATCTATAATCTTACATCGTTTGGTCACTCATGTGTATGGCCAAAGATCTCGAGACTAAACTTAACCATAAGTTCATGTGCTCTCTTAAACAAGTGATCCACTTAGCCTTGTGGTTAAGTCTCAAGGTTGTGAAGGAAAAGTCTTAGGTTCAATCCCCATGGGGAGCATGGGGAGAGCATTTTGCCCAAGAAGCTCTAGAGCTATTTAACTCAAGTTAACTTGAGTCTAAGAAGACTTAACTGGAGTGGTGAGTACACCAACCACTAGTGGTATCTAGAGGAAGGTACTAAAGTAGTGGTCAAGATCACTTCAATCACTAGTAGACTCTAGTGAAAGATATTAAAGAAATGGTGGAGATTGCATATGCACTTGTGGACTCTAGATACATTTGTAGTCCTTGCTGATTCAAGCTGCTATATATAGAGGCATAAAATTGGGAGAAGAGTCAACTCTCTAGCACATGGTGGTGCTAATTCTTAGTTTATTCCATTGGTATCAGAGCCCTAGGCAAGCTTTCATGGTGATCTTGCTAGGCTCATCATCCTCATCAAAGTTCCATGGTGACCTTGATGCTTCATCGCTCGTGATTTGTGCATGCTTATTTAGTTCTGGAATACATCTTTATGTCTTGATGAGTGTTCCTCTTTGGCATTCAATTCATCCACTATATGGAGTAGCAAAATTACATGTTATTTTAGCTACCCAAGTCACGAGAGTTGAACTCCTAACCTCTACAAAGAGGACAAATATCGTATCCATTCCATCTACTTTGTAGATGTAAGTGCATGCAGAAATTATCTATATTGTTCTATCTAAACAGATGAGATTTTGCAGACAAGCACAAAAGACACTTTCTGCCTCAAAATAGAAAATAACTAGTTCTTGCAATATGGGATGTGCACAACCACTAGAATTCGATCTCATAACGTTCTTCATAGTACTACTTTACGTGTACCGCATGGGCAGTTCTATTCAACCAGCATAAAGAATTTTCCAATAATACCTGAGGTAGTTCGTATCGAAACCACAAAAGAAAGAATAGAGAATATTTGCATGCAATGCTTGCATCAGGAGTCGATCTTAGAACCTTAGTAGCATATCTTCTAAATCTCCATGATGAATCTGTGTGATGTTTACTTTTTTTCATCATTTAACTACCCCAAGTTCTCACGTTTCACTGGAGCATAGTTCTAATCTCTGCTATGACCTCTATTTAGAGATTCAAGCACCCCAACCACTACACTAATGGGCATTTAGTGTTCTTTAGATGCTAACACATTTTGATAGTGCTTACCTCTCTACTATATATGATCCAAGCCAAGTGGAGTTGATTGCTCTTCGTTGATTTGTCCTTTAAAGAGCTTCTCCTTTTGAGCTTTTTACTTCATCTCAAGCCTAATTCAAGTCAAGCACAATCCACATGTCATTTGAAGGCAAAGGATGGGCTAAGACAAGTATCATCCAAGGAAGTCTTCATTTCTTCAAAGAAGAGGACAAGAGGAAGCAATGGTTTTCAAGGAGTATGTAGTTTTTCTCATGGACCAAAGGATGGAGAATGGATCTTCCCGAGGATCAATGGATGGACATAGCTTAATTGAGAGATAAGTATTTTCCAAGTTAATAATTGGTTCTAATATTTGTTTTTGCTCTATGCTTTCATGAAGGATGCATTTCATTATCATTGAAGTATGGTAGTGAGCTTCATTTTTTATAATGTTGATGCAAATTAATGAAAGCTAAATGAAAGAGCATAAGCGTATTAAAACATTCATTACTCACAAGCATGCATCTATATATCACCGTATGGAAATGAAAGAATGTTGGTGCCTTTCTCCTTTTAAAGGACTGTTTTCTAAATGTAAACTTCCTTCTTGCTTGAAAAATGCATAAGATGCACTCAAGTCTGTGCACATGTATTTTTATATCTGTTTGAAAGGTAGCAAATAGATTGTTTGTGCATGGATTCTTGGATGCATGCATAGAAAGCTCAAGAACTATTTGATTTAAGTTTTGTGCATGAAAAGAGGATTAAAAAAACTTGCAAACATATGAAAGAACTCACATGCATTTGCATGCAAGAACATGCATTGGCATATGATGAAGCATGATTTTCTGTTGATTTTTCGGTGAGTAGATTGAACAAATGTACTTTCCTAATCGCTACCTGCTTTTTCTAACTCGAGTTAAATAGTTAGCGGAAATGGCAAACTAGTTAGTTGCAAATCTCTTAGCGACTATGCAACTCAAGTAGCTAGTTCACTTTTTCTTGAAAGTGATACTTAGGTATCACATGTTAGGGGTCTTACTTAGACAACCGTTCCACAACACGTAATCATTTTGTGTCCCAGCCATCCCAATCCATCTTTCTATGCGAAATCTGGTTCTCTAGGTCTTCATTGCCTTCATTGCTAATTGTTGAAAGCATCAAACATTCTCCTACCACTGCGATTGTCGTCTCTCTGCTTCCATTCTCTGTGCTTAGTTTTTCCTTCTGGTTATTGACGTCTCCAACCCTTGGAAGAGCCACACATTGATCGTATATTTCATCATCTCTCCAAGTTTTTGCCATATTTTGCTCATCGTTTACAAACCCTTGATCTCCAAAAGACGAGCGCATTGCTTTTGCCCTTGTCATCACCATCTTTTTGTATCTATTTCATTCATATTTTCAAAGAGTACAAGCCATGACATACATCACACTTCACAAATAGGAAGCCGCGGTTGTGCTTCCCAAGGGAATTAAATCGGGCCTCAGCCATTTAACGTTGCTCAGATAAACGTCATCCTCTTTCATAACAAGGATTGGAGAACTAAGGTAGTCAACAATAGACGATACGAAATTGTGATGCACACCAAGTACAGAGACATGTGGGAGGGACCATATGTTTGTTTAGGACCAGGAGAATAGATGATGATGATGATGGGTTGTAAGCTGGTGGATCCAAATGAGCGTCTTGCGGTACTCTTGCCCGAGCAGAACGGCTGCCTCAACGAGCATCACACTTGCCTCCTCATCATCCCATGACACATCATTGCATCCAACAGAGAGATCCAAATTGTTCGTTCCTCCTCTCAGAGGTATGGAGCCCTTCCCTCCCGATGTGGATTTGTAACCGCATAGCATCCCCCCTCCATCTCCCTCTAGAATCTCGACGATAAGTATAGCCTTGATCCAATGATTGAGATGGATACCCACCTCCGACTTTACGTCGTCAAATAGCAAAGTAAAGAGACATTTGTAGATCTTAATCTTGTAAAGAGACATTTATAGATACCGAGTCGAGCAAGGAGGAAGCTAGGGTTTAGCTCTCCCTCATTCTTTAGAGCTCATGCAAAGTACATCATGCATTTACTCCTCCACTTTCTTCTATTTTGGGCCACGACTTTGTGTTCGCGTGTTGTGCAGGCTCTTTGTTAGCGAGCTCTCCCCCGAGAGGGCCGAGAGGGGGAGAATGGACAAGAACATCTTAGCTTCAACTTCGACCATGACTGGTGACCTATATCTCACTCAGGTGCAGATGCAATCTTAGGTGCCCTGCTAGATTGACCAATCTGCTGTTCAAGGAGGGGTCTCTTTTGACAGACACAGGGCTCTGAGCGAACCACTGCTAATTAGTGAAGGTGAGCCATCTTATCCATGTCTTGTGGAGGTTGTATCAACACCAGAAGGGTTTGTGTCTCCTTCCAAAATGTCTGCAAGTGCCATTTTGCAAGGTAACCCTGATTTTGAATTCATTAAATGTAATAGTTCTCTGTTGGCAACACCTTTCCTTAAAGGAAAGGAAGTTTTTTTGGGGTCCCCCCCGGAACATAGAGGTAATTGAAGGCTTCATCCCAAATGGGACCCTTAGGTGCTTGTGGAAGTAGACATCTCTCAAGAGGTTAAGTCCTCAATCATTATTAAGGATTTTGATGGAATATTTTTGCATGAGCAAAAGGTTGTGGATAAAAACTTGCCCAATGCCTGTTTTAAATGCTACAGACAGGGATATTGGATTCAAGACTGTCAGCTCCTCAAGGATAACTCTCAAATTGTGGCTCCCAAAATTGCAAAAGATCATACTGGTACTAAGACTCCTACTGCTCCAGCTCAGGAAAAACCCTAGGTTAAGCAAGAAAAAAAAACATAAAAACTAGACTGACTCTTATGATGTCCTGTTGGAAGAAATTTTTAATCCTTTTGATGAGTTTGGTGAAAAGTCAGATCTTAATGATCTGCAATGTACTCGACCTGTCTCAAATGGTGAGACCTCTCTACAATAGGATGAGGCAGTCACTCAGCCCAAACTACTATTCTAAACAAAAGGAAACAAAACCCATGGAAATCTAAACAACAGGCTTTCACACATACTAGTCAACCTAGGTTTGTTGATAACAGATTTTCAGTTGAGTTTCATTGTGTAGATAATCACGACATAAGAGAACTCCATTAGCAAGGCCATGACATGGAAGCCTCTCAACCCATTCAAACAGAAAATGAAGCTCCTACAGCTCAACAGGTCTCTAGAGCAAGAAGAAGGGATGGTAATTCAAAACACAAACAAAAGGATATTTTGAAAAGCTCGGCCTCTTTGAGTAAGATCACTAAGAATATAATTAAATGATGTGTTTTTTTGCCTTATCTTGTATGTTACTCATGAATTCTATCAATCTCTTCTTTTTCAACACTAAAGGATTGTCATACCCTACTCGGGCTAAATGTGTTACGAAATGGTGTTTTGATCTTTGTTTGACACCTGATTTCATATGCTTGCAAGAATTGAAAGTGAATGGATCTAGACTCCCTTTGCATTTAAATATTGTTTCTAATAAACATTCTTGGCACCACACCAACCATCCCCAAGGGAGGGTTGGCACTTCGATTGGTATTTCCCACTCTATAAAGCATCCTATTCGTGAATTTCTTATTAGTCCTACTCACAAATGGGTAGGTATTGCTCTTAATAAACCTTTTGATTGCACCATCATCAATGTTTATGCTACCAATTGTACTAATCTTAGAACTACTTGTTGGAAACAACTGAACAGATTGTATGGTCCTATTATTCTTTTGGGTGACTTTAATATGGTGACCACTTTACATGACAGGTATGATAAGAAGGGTTCTATTATTAATGGCCTAGAATGGTGTGCTTGGGTTAGGCTCATCACTACCCATGATCTTACTAATATCATGATTGATTCTCGTTTCACCTGGAATAAGAAGCAAAAGGGTTTTAATCATCTTGTTGCCAGATTGGATAGGTGCTACACGAATATATCCTACCTTCAGCAATTTTGGGATGTGAAGTCTTCCATTGACGACACCTTGTGTATCTCTGACCATATCCCCTTATCTCTTTGTCTTAAGAAGAATTTTCCTTGCTATAAAGCGAGCTGGCCCCATCTGGATGCTTCTCTCTTGAAACTCCTGTGTGTCTTGGACCTGACCAAGAGTATTTTTACTCATCACTTGTCCCTCTGCACCAACCCTTGTGTTGCTTGGTCTAAAGCCATCAATGATGTTCAGCATTTCTTCACGTACTATAGAAAGCTTAAGAAAAACCTTAGAGCTGAAAGGAGGCAAGACATTGCTCTTGAAATTAATAAGCTTCTTTCCTCTCAAGGAGGCCACATGGAAAATTTTGAAAAGATTTTATGCCTTTAGGAAAGGTTGAATTACGAGGAGTACATTGAAGCTAGAGGTATTTTCTCTTCATCAAGAGAGTTTTGGGCTGGAAAGCTTGGTGACCTAATAAAAGTATGTTCTCTCTGCTTGAGAAGAAAAAGAGTAAAGATTTCATACCTATGTTGATGAAAAAGTCATGTGGTTATGCTATCACTATTGAGGAGAATTTGCAGGAGGCTACCCGCTTCTTTGCTGATGTTTTATGTGGTTCTCCCAAGTGGAGGGAGGATATCAGTGGAGCCAGGGACTTCATTGATCTTAAAAGGAAGAAAATTATTCTTACTAGATTGGCTGCCTTGCTTGACCTGCCCCTCACTACAACCGAGATCAAAGAAACCATAGGTAAATTGAAACCCTGCAAAACTCCTAGCCTTGATGGCCTTTCAAATGAGTTTCTCATTATGCTTAAAGATTTCATGACTCCCTTTATTCTCTTGATATGGAGAGATGCTTTAGCCAAAGGAAATCTTCCTATTGAAATCAACATAGGAGTCATAAAGCTGATTCACAAGAAAGGGCCTAAAAAGGATATGAACAATTGGAGACCCATCACCTATCTTACCACCATCTATAAAATCTTTGCCTCTACCCTCGCTAGGAGACTGAGCCCCATTATGAAGGATATTATTCTTCCTGAACAAAAGGGCTTTATAAAAGGAAGATTCATCCTTGATGCCATTATTTCCTTGTGAAGGAATTGATTCTGCCCAAGAGTCCAATCAGCCCTATTTCTTTTTCAAGATAGATTTTGACAAAGCCTATGATAGGATTGACTGGGATTTTGTTTTGTCATCTCTACATGACATTGGAGTTGGGTCTAGGTTCATTAGGGGTGTTAGCACCCGTTTTGGTAATGCTCACTCTAAACTTTCCATCAATGGCACCCTTTCTTCCCCCTTTAGATATAGAAGATCTATTAGCCAAGGCATCCCTTTAGCCCCCCTTCATTTTGTCATAGCTAGTGATGCCCTTGCTTGGCCATCCACTAACCACATATCTAATTGCATTTCTTCTATTGGATGTGACATTATAAAAGATGGAGAAATAATTAGATTATTGGGTATCCCTATGGGGTTCCAGGTCTCTTTCAATCAAAAGTGGGATTGGGTGATGCAAAAATTGAGAAATAAGTTATTCCGCTGGTAAGCCTATCAAACTTCTTTATCTCATAGAGTGTTTGTGTTGAATCATTATGTTCCGCCCACTTTGGTGTATTTCTTGTCTTGCTGGACTCCCAACAAAAAGCATTTTCAATAGGTTATTGCTCTAGCTAGAAGATTTCTTTGGGGAGGCACCATGCAACACAAATCAGTTCTCAAAGTGTCCTGGAAGATTTTTTGCCTCCCTAAAAAGGAACGGGGATTGGGAATACTTTGCCCTCTTAAGATGTCTACCAATTTAGCTGCCAAATGGGTTTTCAGATCAATTGATTCAAATGATTTTTGGGCTTTACATATTAAAAGAAACATAAATAAATTTTCCTTGTTGGATTATAAATCCTGTAAAGATCATTCCCTATGGGACATCATAGCCTCTCCCAATTTATATTGTCTTGTTGGTACTAAACTTTGTTGTAGGTTTTGGGATTCCTGGATGCTGGCCAAACAAGGGTACACTGTGAACTCCAAATTTTGTAACTCAGCTGATTTCTTTTTGCAGGAAAGTATCTAGAATGGTTGGCTCTCTCTTTGGCACACTAGCAACATTGGGATTAGAGAACACAAACGCTACAAAAAAAGATTCTCCAGCTGGCATGATCTTGTAGTTGGTGGTGAGATCATGTCTGTGACTCAGATTTCCAGTAACACTGACCTATCTTCTAGTTTTCTGTAGGTTCTCTTGATGCACAAGGATATGCTCTAGGACAAGCTACCCAACTATACATGCCATAGTAATGTTTTGCTGAAAGATGTTGCTAAGGACATTATGCAGAGCTTCAAAAGAAGGAAAGGGTATGTTAACCTCATCATTTAGAAACTTAACACTAGATGGAATGTCTGCTAGAACTCTACACATTGGCAACATAGATTTGATTGCTTATGGGCATTTCCCATGAACATCAATCAATCATTTATTCTCTGGCCAATAATTCATCATGGAGTCTGGTGTGGAGCTAAAAACAGGAAGCTGAAGATTAATGATGGAGTCTGTGTCTTCTATGGCACTATTGAGGATCTCCCCCACCTTTTTTATAACTATTCTCATGCACATGGCTACTGGAAATTTCTTCAAACTTATTGTCAAAAGTTCAACATTTCTTTATCCTATAAGGAAGTCCTTCTTGGATGCTGTAACAAAATGGATATTGTGATGTGCAGCTTATGGAGTTTCTTGACTCTCTAAAGCATTTGGAACACTAGGAATGATGTTTTTTGGAGGAGACATAGAAAAGCCTCTTTGTAGTCTTTTGCTCAAAATTTTAGGTCTTTGGCTTTGAAGAGTATCATTACTGTCAAAGAAGCCCCTGCTGAAGACTTTTGTATGTCAGTCATCTCCAGACTACCCCTATTAGTCAATGGAGAGACTCCTTACTTAAGCTTTACTCTATAACCAAATTTGAAATGGCCGTGATATGTACTTAACTACTAAAGACTATTTTTTGGTCTGTAACTATAGTAGTCTGCCCTTTGTTTGAGACCTACTGGCCTGTGGGCCTTTTGCTATACTATCCTATGGACTTGATCTCTTGATCTTGGTGGGAGCCTTGCCCTTTGTGCAATTTCACAATCCATCATTAATCCAACTTTCTGTTCTCTTAAAAAAAAAAGAGACATTTATAGATCTTACACGAAGTGCCACGTTCAAACTCATAAATCTTCTATTATTATTATTATTATTATTATTGTTGTTGTTATTATTATTACTACTACTAGTATTAGTGTGGGAGTCCATATTAGATCTCAAAGCTTTTTCAGCTTATTAGAGCCTCATTCCTTTCTTAAGCAAACTCCTTACCATTTTCCTAATCATTTTTGTATGGGCATACCTTAGTAAGAGTTCATTTTTTTATGGGCATACCTTAGTAAGAGTTTAAGATTGAGTGAGCTAATTTTATTCAGCGTGTTCTAGATCTTGGAACTATTATGTATAAAATTTTAAAGATTAAACTCAAATAGTCAAAAATTTTCAGGAGGTCCGATGAGAGTTAGACTAGTCTAACTAGTATATATTTTAACAAAGTGGAGATATTCGGTGCACATCCGTTCTTTCATATACTACAATTTTCGATAGCAAAAATGTTTAGAGAAGGTACCTATAGTAATTATGAGTTACGATTTTTGTTTTTACCCTAACGCCATTTTGAATTCATGTTTTTGAGGGCCTCTTATATCTTTCCAAGGATTTCAATGTCGTATTTAATGCTCCCCATTAGTGGTACCAAAGCAACTCATAAGCTTCAAGGACATAAAGTCTATTAGAAGGAAGGTTTTGGAGTTGTTAAAGAAATAATTTTTCTTAACCAATCTAAGAATGAAATAAATTGAAGCTAAGCTAAAAACAAGCTACCTACATAAAATTGAATGAAAGATTTTAAGATGTAAAACAAACTCCTCCTCTTTACATTGTTTCATTTCAATTTGTATCCTCGTGACTGTTGAAGAAACACTCACGAATTTGACAAACAGACATAAAAAGAGAAAAAGAAGGAAGCAGAATCAGAGAAAATCAAAAGCCTTAGTGGAAGGACAAATCCACGACCGTTATGTACAGTACAGAATCTCCCAGAATCATAATACGGTACACCAAATCAAACTGTACATAGAGAGAACGTGCAAAGGAATAATAGAAGGGAAGTGCAAACAAGAACGTGCGCGGAAGAGCATGGAAGAATGAGGACTATATATATATATCAATCAAGAATCGAAAACAGAGAGAGAGAGAAAGAGAGAGAGGTGAACAGAGATATAGCAGATGCAAAGAGACGCAGAGATACAGATATACAGAGAGAGAGAGAGGTAGAAGACTCCATAGATCGCGTATGTAACGTAGAAGACGCCAGAGATCGCGTATGTATAGATGAATAACAGAAGCCTAAGATATCGGGTATTCATCTCAGAGAAAGATGGTAATAAGAAACTACTCAGTATAAGAGAGTTTCTGTAGCTTGAGCAAGAAGAGGCCAAGCTCACTTGTACACATCTTCTCTAATAGAAAACACATGTTCATGTGGATGTTTGTGCGTATTGTTTGTGTGCGGAAGAAACAGAGTATGTTTTAAGGTTAGTTAACAGTTAACGTTTCCTCAGTAACCGCATTTTTCGGTCAGTTACAGTAAACGAGTAATTTCCGATAGAAGAACGAAGTAGATCTCGCAGAGTAATGCGAAGTTTTGTGTGAGAGATAGCTCATTCTGTAGCTAGACATCTCTACTTTCAGTTGATCAAAGTTTCCGGTGAAAAAGATATCTATACACAGTACAAAGTGTGACCGAAAAAGGTTGTCTGAACTAGTGGAGTTTTCTCTTAAACTTTAGAAAGAGTTCAGTAAGTCAAGAAAGTTCACGCATCACCTCCTTACTTCATGTATGTTCACTTGAAGTAATTATAAATAGATTTGAAGTTCATTCCGGTACAATTCCGGTACGATTACGGTGTCAGTCCAGTGACAGTCTGGTGAAGTTTCGGTGAAATTTTTTCCAGAGAATTTAGAACACAGTCTTTTATGTTAAGAGCTAGACTTCGCTAAGCTATTGGTTGATTACAGAAGTGTTCTGAATCACTCTAGCTTAGTTCTTCTTGGGCGTGGCGATTTCTGCAGGCTTACTAAGGTTCAACCTTCGTCGCGTCGACAAGGAGTGGTATCAGAGTAAAGAAAGTATACCACATTTCCGCAACAGTGGTATCAGAGCCAGAGCTAGGTATATCTAATCAGAGCCAGAGCTAGGCATATCTAATCAGAGCCAGAGCTAGGTATATCTAATCAGAGCCAGAGCTAGGCATATCTAATCAGAGCCAGAGCTAGGTATATCTAATCAGAGCCAGAGCTAGGCATATCTAATCAGAGCCCAGAGTATTCACCATTATTGGAAACAAGAGCCGGTTAACCTCAACGAGTGGAACTAGAACGAGAAAGATTCTCAAAAGCTCACCAGAAGTAACAGAAACAAGAAGATCATGGCAGATCACGTTACTATTGATAAGTTGGACAGAGATAATTATCCCGCATGGGTAATGTGCATGGAAGCCTTACTTATGAGTAAGGACTTAATGATGTACGTGACCGGAGAAGAAAAGAAGCCGACTTTCGAAGATGATAGTCAACCAGAAAAAGAAGAGTTAGAAGCTTTGAAGCTGTGGCAGAAGAAAGATGCAACGGCAAGAGCTTACATCTATAATACCGTAACAGACCATCTACTACCGCATATTAGAGGTCTAGAGAAAGCAGAGGACATATGGAGTGCATTGGAAGATCATTTCCAAAATACTACGAAAGCCAGGAAGGCTAGCTTATGGTCCGAATTTACGACATTCAAAAAAAAGTCGAGTCAAAGCATAAGTGACTATGTCACTAAAATGAAGGATCTAGTAGATAGTCTTGGATCCATAAATGAAGAAGTCGAAGATCATAGATTGATAGCGCAAGTGCTCACAGGTTTGAGAGGAGATGAAAGGTGGAAACCTTTCGTACTATCAATTGAACTCTCCTTAAATCTATTTGTGCCAGATTTAAATCAGTTGCTTGGTTTGATGCTCACATATGAGCAAGACCTGAAAGGAGATGCAGATAAAGGACAAAGCTCTGCAATGTACATGAAGAACAAAAAGAAAGACAAAGGTAAGACAAAAGACGAAGAAGAGTCGAGTTCTCAGGCCTATTACGCAAGAGGTAAAGGCACTGGCAGAGGAAGAGCAAGAGGTTTTGAAAGAGGAAGAAGTAGCCAGAATACCAACAAGAAAGCTTGCTGGATTTGTGGACTAAGCCAATCATCTGGCTCATGACTGTTGGCACAATCAACAAGGATCAAATCAAAATCAAAACAGCAATAGCAGAGGCAGAAGCGGAAGATATCAAAGAGGAAGAAAAAATCAAAGAGGAGGCTATGGTAGAGGTGGAATAAGAAGTTGGGGACAGAATCAATCCTACAACACCACCTACAACAACTACGCAAACGACACACAGAATGAAAGTCATACATCGTTGATGATGAACTCTATCAGCACATCAGATAATGAAGACCTAAAGGTATTTTACATTGATTCTGGATGCTCTAATCATCTGTCAGGAAATATAGAACTGATGTCAGAACTAGAAAAAGGTAGTTCTAGTCACACTGTTCAAACAGGTGACAATACGAGACACAACGTACACTCAATTGGAAAAGTAAAATGCAAGAATGGAGCAAATTTTCTAACCAATGTTTTGTATGTTCCAACAATACCGAAAAATTTGATTAGCGTGGGACAGATAGTTGAGAAAGGTTTTCAGGTCAGATTTACAAATAAAGGTGTATTTGTAGAAGATCCCGAGAACGGATACAATCAGATCGTTTCTGGAAAGAAAGAAGGAAGACTCTTTACTTTAAGAGTACAAGGGAACATTGGCCAAGCGTTGCTCACACATGGAGAAAAGGTAATTATAGAACTTGATTTATGGCATAAGAGATTGAGTCATTTCAATGAAAAAGGAATTAAAGCTATGATAACGAATCAGTCAGTATTGGGATTACCAAATATACAGAATCAACATATGATTCATAAGTGTGAAGCATGTCAGTTGGGAAAAGCCCACAGGCTACCTTTCCAGAAGAAAGGATTCAAACATGATGAAGTACTCGAGCTTATTCATATAGATGTATGGGGGCCAACGAAAGAAGGATCAATCAGCCGATCAAGGTACTATGTTCTATTCATTGATGATGCAACAAGGTGGATAACTCTTTATGTTTTGAAAGAGAAATCAGAAGTATTTGGAGCCTTCAGGCATTTTCATGCATATGCTGAAAGACTTACCGGACGAAAACTTAAAAGACTGAGGTCTGATGGAGGGGGAGAATACTTCTCCCAAGAATTCAATGACTATCTTTGGAATGCAGGTATTAAAAGATAAATAACCTGCAGATATACACCACAACAAAATGGAGTAGCAGAAAGAAGGAACCGATTTCTACTCGAGTTCGCACGAGCTATGCTAAACGAAAAAGATTGTCCAAATTATCTTTGGGCTGAAGTTGTAAACATAGCTACATACTTGGTAAACAGATTACCATGTACAACATTGGAAGGAATGACCCCTTATGAAGCTTGGTGGGGAAAGAAGCCAACACTTGATCACTGCAAAGTGTTTGGATCAGTAGCGTATGCTTATGTACCGTCTCAACTCAGACATAAGCTTGAACCGAAAGCAGAGAAATATGTGTTCGTCGGATATGATGAAAAGCAGATGGGATACAGGTTATGGAATCCTCTAACCAAACAATTTACTGTGTCCAGAGATGTTACATTTGATGAACAGAAAAGCTGGTATGCAGATCAAAGTCATACGACTGAAGAATTCGAAGAAGAAATAAAAAGAAGAGAGAAAGGGAAATCAATTGTTCAGGTAAACAGAGATGAAAATCATATGCAGGCAAGTACGTCCAGGAACGGATCAGGTATGAGAAACGAAGATGAAGACGTGCATTCAGATACACACGAAGAATACAAACCAAGAAGGTCAAGCAGAACTAGAAGACAACCAGAAAGGTATTCATATGATACCTCATACATAACTCAGAAAGACTATGCATATATGGTCAAAGATGATGAAGAACCACAGAGCTATGATGAAGCAAAAGGCAAGAAACAATGGGAAGAAGCAATGGAAGAAGAAATCAGCGCACTGGAAGAGAACAAGACATGGGAACTTGTTCCGAAACCAAATGGTAAGAAAGTAATCGGAAATAAATGGGTTTTCAAAATAAAGAAATTTGCAGATGGGAGGATAGCCAGACACAAAGCAAGGCTGGTGGTCAAAGGCTATGCCCAGAAGCATGGCATAGATTACGATGAGACGTTTAGTCCGGTGGCAAGGATGTCAACCATAAGGACAGTGATTGCTATAGCAGCATCAAAAGGATGGAAGCTAAGTCAGCTAGATATAAAGAACGCATTTCTGAATGGATACATTTCTGATGAAGTGTACATGGAACAACCAGAAGGTTTCGAAAATTCCAGATATCCAGAACATGTGTGCAGACTAAGAAAAGCACTTTATGGACTGAAGCAAGCTCCAAGAGCTTGGAATTACAGACTTGTGAAATATCTAAACGAACTTGGATACCAAAGTTTGAAGGCAGACGCAAGTCTACTCATAAAGAGAACAGAAGAAGGTATGATCTACATTTGTATTTATGTAGACGACTTAATAATCACAGGAACATCAGATGAAGGAATTACAGAAGTAAAGAAACTACTCGAAAGAGAGTTCAAGATCAGTGACCTAGGGAAGTTGTCTTACTTTCTAGGAATGGAAATCACATACACAGATCATGGTGTATATGTGACACAAGAAAGGTATCTCCTAAACTTACTAAAGAAGTTTAATATGGAGAATTGCAGAGAAGCTCAACACCGCTTGAAGTAAATCATAAACTCAGTAGATACAGTGGACCAGAGTTCAAAGATATGAAGAAATATCAATCATTAGTAGGAAGCTTAATCTACGCTACGCTAACAAGACCGGATCTTAGTTATGCAGTAGGAGTTCTCTCACAGTTTATGCATTGTCCGACAGAGCAACATTGGGTTGTAGGACAGAGAGTTCTTAGATATATTAAAAGAACTGTAAAAGAAGGATTATATCATCCTTTTACGTCGAATATAAAACTCAGAGCATACAATGACTCAGACTGGGCAGGAAGTCAAGATGACAGAAGATCAACACACGGGTATATGATATACCTAGGAGATAAGCTGGTAAGCTGGTGTTCGAAGAAGCAACACACACTAGCGTTATCGGCAACAGAAGCCGAATACAAAGGACTTATAGAAGCAGCTAAAGAACTAATATGGATACAGACCTTGTTCAAAAGCATGGGTATTGATCAAGGTATACCTATCATACATGGAGATAATATGAGTTCGCTATATCTTGCAGCAAACCCAGTATTTCATGCAAGAACAAAGCACATAGAAATTCAGTATCATTTCCTGAGGGAAAAGGTAATGGAGAAAGAAATAGAAATAGTATACACTCCGACAAAAGATCAGATTGCAGATATGCTGACAAAGAGTTTGGATGGAACGAAGACAAGCAGATTCAAAGAAATGGTAGGTATAAAAGAAAGAAAGATATATGAAAGACCGAAAGATGTCAAATTAGTGATTGAGGGGGAGCTGTTGAAGAAACACTCACGAATTTGACAAACAGACATAAAAAGAGAAAAAGAAGGAAGCAGAATCAGAGAAAATCAAAAGCCTTAGTGGAAGGACAAATCCACGACCGTTATGTACAGTACAGAATCTCCCAGAATCAGAATACGGTACACCAAATCAAACTGTACATAGAGAGAACGTGCAAAGGAATAATAGAAGGGAAGTGCGAGCAAGAACGTGCGCGGAAGAGCATGGAAGAATGAGGACTATATATATATCAATCAAGAATCGAAAACAGAGAGAGAGAAAGAGAGAGAGGTGAACAGAGATATAGCACATGCGCAGAGACGCAGAGATACAGATATACAGAGAGAGAGGTAGAAGACGCCATAGATCGCATATGTTAGAGATCACGTATGTATAGATGAATAACAGAAGCCTGAGATATCGGGTATTCATCTGAGAGAAAGATGGTAATAAGAAACTACTCAGTATAAGAGAGTTTCTGTAGCTTGAGCAAGAAGAGGCCAAGCTCACTTGTACACATCTTCTCTAATAGAAAACACATGTTCATGTGGATGTTTGTGCGTATTGTTTGTGTGCGGAAGAAACAGAGTATGTTTTAAGGTTAGTTAACAGTTAACATTTCCTCAGTAACCGCATTTTTCGGTCAGTTACAGTAAACGAGTAATTTCCGGTAGAAGAACGAAGTAGATCTCGCAGAGTAATGCGAAGTTTTGTGTGAGAGATAGCTCATTCTGTAGCTAGACATCTCTACTTTCAGTTGATCAAAGTTTCCGGTGAAAAAGATATCTATACACAGTACAGAGTGTGACAGAAAAAGGTTGTCTGAATTGGTGGAGTTTTCTCTTAAACTTCAGAAAGAGTTCAGTAAGTCAAGAAAGTTCACGCATCACCTCCTTACTTCATGTATGTTCACTTGAAGTAATTATAAATAGATTTGAAGTTCATTCCGGTACAATTCCGGTACGATTACGGTGTCAGTCTAGTGACAGTCTGGTGAAGTTTCGGTGAAATTTTTTCCAGAGAATTTAGAACACAGTCTTTTATGTTAAGAGCTAGACTTCGCTAAGCTATTGGTTGATTACAGAAGTGTTCTGAATCACTCTAGCTTAGTTCTTCTTGGGCGTGGCGATTTCCGCAGGCTTACTAAGGTTCAGCCTTCGTCGCGTCGACAAGGAGTGGTATCAGAGTAAAGAAAGTATACCACATTTCCGCAACAGTGACGACAAGTTTCACCCATAGCTAATATAAATGTCAATATACAAACATTGGAGAACAAAAACTACCAGCCATGGAGAAAACGTATCTGATGGTCAAGGGAAATTAAGATTGGCTATTTCATGAATTTGAGCTCGCTTTATACATATATACAAACACACACAAACACTATATATATATATATATATATATATATATATATATATATATATATATATATATATATATATGCATGTACATTGTCTCTTTTGCATCATATTGCTTTGCTATGGCTGCCTCTAGTCTCTGTGATGAGAATGGGCTTGTTTCATTTGATGAAGTAGAAAATTCAGAAAATTGGATGGCTGCTATGCAATCTGAATATGATGGTATAATGAAGAGTGCTACCTCTTATTTATGTGACTTGCATTCTAGCAAGAAGGCCATTGGCATTAAGTGGGTAAAGGAGCTGAAGCATAAGCCACATGGAACAGTTGACAGGTTTGAAGCTAGGGCTATTGCAAAGGGTTATGCAAAGGAAAGAGGCATTGCTTTTAATGAGATCTTTGCTCCTACTTGTCAAACCACTAGTGTTCATAGCATCTGTGCACTTGCAGCTCATCATAGGTGGAATGTACATGACTTGGACATTAGAAATGCATTTATGAATGGTGATTTGCATGAAGAACTGTATGTTTTTCATGTTGGTATATTTAGGTAGTGATGTGTGTGAACACTCTAGCACCGTCAGGCCACTTTTTTTGCTCGTTAGGACTTGTTTTTCCCTTAGCTTGTATATACACGTATTGCCCTAACAAGCTACTTATCTTTGTATAGTCTAGTGGTAATACATTCAGTATTGTGTATTGTGCTCCAAGCTTCTTCTTCTTCCTTGTGTTGTCCTCGTGCTTCTACAGACGTCTAACTCCAACAATTGGTATTAGAGCAGGTCGTCACTTCGTTTAGGGCCTTGTCTACACCTCTCTGGTTTCAATTTTAGAATGGCACAAAATTTGGTAAGCATACTCAAGGTGTTTCAGAGATCAAAACTGCTTTGCTCTATGGTGTCGAAATCATGATCTGAGCTCCTTTCGGCCTCCGAATGCACTATGATAGTGCTTGTGCAAGCTATTTTTTCTTTTGTGCCAAAGATATATACCAATTTCAGTTCACTGGTATAAGCGTCTCAAAGTGTACTACAGGTGTAGCAGAATTATTTTGGGTGATTCTGTTCAACATTTTTAGATATAGTCATTTTTTTGCATCAAGGTATTTTAGTCAGTGGCCATGGCTGAAACCAGTGATGTATTTCATATGGTGGCTCTTGAGGATAAGTTGGATGGTATGAATTACCCATTGTGGGCTTATATGATGCATCATGTATTGGTCGCAAACGGACTATGAAATATTGTGCAGGATGTTGAAAGACGTCCTATTACACCTACAAATATAGGTAGTGCAAATATAGGTGCTGGGGCTAATGGAGATGGTGTTGAAGATGATGATATTCTGTAGATTCCTATTTGTGCTGTTGTTTCTCTTACACCTACTATAGAGAAAATTCACTGGGATGGCAGAGATGCTTAGGCACATGCATTGATAGCTTTGTCTATCAAACATTCCATTATTCCTCATATTTGCTCTTGCATAATAGCTAAAGATGCTTGGGATACACTTACCACATTGTATCAGGCTAGGAATGAGGCTCCTGTTGTTACCTCTGAAAACAATTGGAGAGTGAGCACATGAATGAAGGTGATTCTATGGATAATTTTCTCACAAAGATCAAGGATTTTAAAGACCAATTGATTTCTGCTCATGAAGTTATATAGATAGCTGACTTGTGCAGAACGTTCTGAATGGTCTTCCTGACTCATATCAGAGTTTTGATTCGACCCTTCGTTTGATGATGAAAGGCAATCCACATGCCTTGTCATTTGGGAGTTAGTCCCTATTCTACTGCACGAAGATTAGTCTAGGCAGAACAAGTCCATCATGCGTGTTGCAGATCAAGATTTCTTGGCTAGTTAGAAGGGCAAAGGTAAATGGAGCTCTTCTACTAGTAAGCAAAAATTTGCAAATGTTGCACATTTGAAGACGGAAGAAAAAGATGAGAAGAAATCAAAAAAGCAGAAATTGTTTTGCAAATACTGTAAAGCAAATGATCATGTCATTAAGAGCTGTCCAAAACTAGCCTCTACACCAAAAATAGAGTCTGCTAATCTTGTACAAGATGAAGAATGGGCGTTTACTACTGTTTGTAGTTTTGACATATCTTTTCATGAGCAGTGCATGTATGCAGTAGACTCAGATGTTTGGTATTTTGATAGTGGGGCGACCAAACATATTACCTCATAGGACAGTTTGTTCTCTTCACTCGAGCCTACCCCTACAAGGAATACTGTTACATGCACCAATAATGCATCTTATCCTATTATGGGAGTTGGTAAGATCATTTTGACTACTGTTGATGGTAGTTCTTTCACTTTGTCAGATGCTTAATTTGTGTGAAGGATCAAGAAAAATCTATTATCAGTTTTTGCATTAGCCAAGATGGGCTTGGCTGTGAAATTTGTTCATGACAGATATATAGTTCATGATCTATCAAATGGCAATGTCATTATTGCTTCTCGAATTTTATGCCATGGGCTCTATAAGCTCATAAACTATGAAAGATCTATAAATGATTTGGCATCTGGAGTACATGATTCTCAGGCTATGTGAGATGCAAAGCTTTGGTATGCACGCTTTGGTCATCTAAATTTTGCTAGTTTGCTATGCCTACAAAAATCTGAAAGGGTTTCCTCTTTGCCGTAACTTGAGGCACCCAGAAAACTTGTTTGTGAAGGCTGTATTTTGGGCAAAATGCTGTATTCCTCCTTTCCAAAAAAATGGTTCACTTCAAGCTACTCTAAAATTGGAGCTTGTACATAGTGATGTCTGCGGTCTTATGCAGACACCTTCTTTTGGGAACTATCTTTACTTCGTGACTTTCATCGATGATTTTTCTAGGCATGCATGGGTATACATTAGGGGAAAAAATGAACCCTGAATGGGCCTTTTAGATTAAGGAGTGATTAGTGATGGACCAATTAGAAGAGGGTGGTGGCCACAGTCTATGCCCTATAAAATACTAGGCTGAAGGGGGAAGAGGGGACATATTTCTCTCTTATTTAATGAGCTACCTCTAGAGAGAGAAGGAATCTCGTAACTCAGTTCGGCCCAAAAATTCAAAATTTCTAAAAAGTTAAAAAACTCATCATAACACCTGAAAATGGACCCCCCATTACTTTTTAGGGTCAAAAGTACTCTTTTTGACCCCAAATTCAAGATCTGTGCATGTTTTGAGCTCAACAAAGTGGGTTTTTTCAAAAATACTCAAAAAAGAGTTACTTCCCTCCTAAACCTCACATTTTCATACCCAGGTCCCAAAAAGTCATCTTTTCCCACTACTTTCACTCTGTAGCACACCATTGAAGCTCCTGTTTCTACACTCCAACCTACCTGCATCTCCTATCTCGGATTACTATTGTAGCTTGAAGACCTTTCGCTTCAATGGCAACAGCTAAAGCTTCTAGGCAACCGAAAGATGAAATCCTCACATTAAGATGTCACAATATCAAAGCCACAGATGGATAGTGGCTATCACATGAGTAATCCAAAGGTGCATGGGTGTACATGCAACCCTCTAGAGTTGGGCCTCATCGAGTTAGAGATCGTGGAAACTTAGATCTTCATTGGAAGGGAAAGTTACTTGGCTTCAAGAAGCACTGAGACAATGGGATGGTTGCTATTGTACAACATGTTTTTACAATGGCAACTATGAAACTTGAAAACTCTAGTAGAATGCGATATCCTGTGAATTGTAAGTATTACTCTACAATATTTTATGTTTTCTTGTGTCGGATATATTTCTGAACTATTTAGATATGTTTTTGTTTGTTTCAGATATATTTCCTTCTACTTTGGTGGAAGAGAAACCACTTCATAGTCTTACAGGTACTTTCTAGGCATTGCATGCAGATGTTGGTGCACTAGTCTTTCCAGAAATATCTCCTGCTCAACTTTACCATGATAGAGTTTTCCTTTACACACATAGATATGTTGTACCCTCTACAATGAATGGTTTTGGAAGGTTAGAGAGAATTGAAGTACATTCTCTTCTTAGCTTGGAGTGGCCAAAACCTGATATATGGTCCATATCATCTTTGAAGCAAAAGGTGGCAATGGATATACATAACTCTTTGAAATTCACAAAAGTGTCTAGGTCTGTAGGTTTGCACTGATCTTTTCCCATTCATTGTTTTGTATATTTATTCCAAGGATTCTCATTCCAAGATACTTCCACCATGTTCATGTGTAAAGATATCACATATGAGCAAGTCGAAAGTCTTCTTGGTGAAGATTGGGGTTTGATAGAAGGAATTGCAAAAGGTGATAAATATCTTTGTAAAATAGGTGGAACAAGTATAGGATTTTGATATTTGAAACAACGTACTTCATTATACATCAAATTCTACTATGATCATTGGATGTGCAAACTTGGCAAATGGATACCATTTCAAAGGTCAGAGGGATCTTTACATTGATTTCAAATAAATCTTAGATTTCCCAATAATGAAACAGAAACTATTTTAGTGAATAATCATTGGACCTTGGCTAATATGAGAGAACACTTGATGATTATGGGGTTTGAAGGACTAACTCAATCCAAATTCAAAATTCAAGGAAATAAGGTGAGAAATGTTTCGTGCTTTTGTTAAAGTAATCTTTTCATTATTGTTTATTTTACTTTAGTGACTTCAATTTCTTGAAATTGATTACAGGTGGGCAGAAGAATAGAATACAAAATGAAAGTCCCTGTAGATTGGAGCAAAGATGGAATAGAACTCTCATTGTGATAGTTCTTTTGCAACCTGATAATGTCACTTCTTGGGCCCTAGTCATTGTATCTCATGGTTTTTGCACTTTCAAGAACCTTGTAAAAAGTAGGACAATCAATTCATGTTAGATATTGTATATACCTTCTTCTCTGATCCCTTCTCTCCTACTAAGATATCTAAAAATCCTCTTGATCTAGAATTGGTCTAGAAATACTTTACATCATGGATGAGCATCGCAAATTTTGTGATGCGTTCTTGCATTTACGAGCACTTCAAGTTGTACAATCATTGATACCAATAATTTGTAAACTTTGTAGGATTTGATATTTGTAATTAAAGCATGTCTACTCTCACATTTTTGTAGTCTACAACTGTGCATTTATAATTTCTCTTGGTGATTATTCAATTTTTGCTTTTATATAGAGTGTTCAAGTTCACAATAATTGACATTTTATTGGTTAATTTTCTCAATAGAGGATCATTTATGAAGTTTGAAAATTACAAAGGATATAACTAAGAAAGGCCATTCATGTTAGATATACTCAATACTTACTCCTCATGTACCACAAATGATCCATGGTGCTCTAAGTTATAAGGCCCCCATTATGAGGAGAAACCACTTTGAGAGTAGAAACATCCATGGAACCTTAACTTCTAAGCTAGATGAGTTTTATATGTGAAAATTTATGGTAATAAATGGTTTTTGTGATTGATGCCATGAGGTAAGTGGGGCATAAAAGTTTTGCCAATTTGAATGCCATTCAAGCTGAAAATAAAGGCCCTCTGGTGCCATGGAATTTCCCCATAGAACGTTAATGGGAGGAGTTCAAAGGGGGATTTCTGCCTTATGTGGGGTATAGAGGCACAACAAGAATGCTAGACATGAGGATATTATCCTAAATTATATTTTGCAAACTATTTTATCTCATGTGACTGGCTCCCATTGTAGAGGTTGTATATGCATGGATCACTATAGAGTAAGTGACTTGTTAGAAATAAGTTCCACGGCTCTAAAAATCTAAATAATAAAGTTCCATATCCACTAAAAATAACCTTGCATGGCCTCAAAAGTATAAAAAAAGAGGAGCCATAGAAACATGGGATATGTCTTCACAAAAGTTTTGTAGAGGCCTATTGTGTGTTTCTATGGATGAACTTTTTTTGTGCTTTTGAGGCCATGCAAGTTTATTTCTAGTGGATATGAAACTTTATTATTACAAATTGAAGGTCCATGAAACTCATTATGTGCTCAACTCAATTTACCAATGGAAAAATGAGTTTATAACCATAAATGATTTGCTCTGCACACATAGCATGTTGACTTGAGTGCATATGATTGTGAACATATGATATAGATCAATGTGGAGTTAAGCATGTGTAAGAAAGGTTATGAAAAGTATATTACCAATGAGATAATTTCACATTACAAAACATCTCTTCAAGAAGAATGATCACATAGTCATATATGCTCCTATCTAGTTCTTGGGTTGCATAATTTCCCTAAAATTTGCAAGAAGTAATACTTATTTCCACCATTTGATGAACTTGCATGACCTCCAAGCACCAAAAAGGGTTTATATCTCATTAACGGTTCAGATTTTGGAGAAATAGATGCTACCATCACATCCGGAACATGCAAAAACCCTAAAATTGACTGTTTATTTGTCTAATTCCGACATCTAGAGCCTTCGTAACCTCAAAAAGCACCAGAAAAGGGGCAGCCACAGAAATGCGGGATAGGCCTATCCCGCACTTCTGTGGCTGCCCCTTTTCTGGTGCTTTTTGAGGTTACCAAGGCTCTAGATGTCAGAATTAGACAAATAAACAATCAATTTTAGGGTTTTTGCATGTTTCGGATGTGATGGTAGCATCCATTTCTCCAAAATCTAAACCATTCATAAGATATAAACATTTTCATAGAATTTATGGTTTTACAATGGTTTTATTTGTGTTTATGACATCAGCTCCCTCTCAAAGCGATAAGTTCCACGGGAAGTAGCTATGTAACTGTGAGATTTTTTGGAAATTGAATCTTCATAGTTATTGGTCTTTTTAGAGTTCTTTATATGTTGTACTCGAACATGATGATGATGGATATCCATGATGGTAATAGAAAGGTTTTGTAGTATATCTAGCTAAAGAAGCAAGGGCATGATTCTCATGATGGATAGTACTCCTTTTCTGACTCAGATGATGATCTTTTGATGTGGAATGGTGATCGTGGAAGTCTTAAACCCAACTTGTATCTTCTTCCTAGGACATTTGAATATGATGTGGTTAGTGACAATACAACTCCTTTCTTTCATGTTTTAGGTTCATGGACCTTATTATATGCACAACCTAGTTGAACAATGCAAATACTAGTTTTGATTCTAATGGATTTGTATTCCACACATACCATATTTATGCAAGTGGATACAATTATGAACATATGATATAGATCAATGTGGACTTGAGCATGTGTAAGAAAGATGATGAAAAGTAGATTATCATAATGGAAATGTGATTTTACAAAATGTATCTCTTCAAAAAGAATGATTACATAATCATGTATGGTCCCATCTAATCTCTTTGGTTGTATGGTCATCATCTTCACATCAGCTACACACAAGTCAATATCTTTCAAAATAGAAGTAAGGAATGCATCTCCTTCCTCTTGGATGGCTTGAAGTGCTATTGATTATATCCAAAGTCTAGTGCGTTAACTTTGAATCACTAAGGATCGATAACGTTTGCTCACATTTTTGTTGCTTTTGCATGAGGAGAAACTTTAGGTTGTGCTACATAATATGATCTATGATGTGGTTGGTAGTTCTTATTCATTTTACATCTATGCCTTGATTGAGATTGTGACACAATTTATGGCATATGTTTCTTTTCTCATATGTGGGTAGTGTTCTTTGACCTTATAGTAGTGACTTTATAGCCTCTACTTGATATGATGTTGGAATATGCATATGTTTCATGATGATTCCTTGAAGCTCTCCTTTTTGGATGACTTGGAATGGTTACTTCATGCATGTTTCATTAGCCATGTCCCATTTGGAGGTAGATTGAGTTCAAATGGTTCATCACCAATGATTAGTGGATCTATTATTCCCCTTTGTGCATGTCCCTAGAATCTTTTTATGAATGGTCACATCTGTGGCAGTTGATCTTCATCATGCTCACAAGAATGATTCTATGGATGACGGTATGAACTATTTTGATATTCTTAATCGACTTCACTCTGTCATATTGAGCCACTCTATGATTGTATGGTGACCTCTGTTGCATGTAGACCACTTCATCCTCTGTGATGGAGCTTCATCCAAGGTGGTCATTATGTACCTTGAGCATGGATAGGATATACCACAAAAACTTGTTAGTATAAAATAATCAATGATGCCTCTTATGTAACTTGAGTTCCAAGTTGAACCCTAAAACACTTTTTGTGCATGACATTGATCATGATGCAAAGGACTTGCTGATAACCTCCAATTTTCACTTGCAATGTTGTGTTGTAATTTCATGAAAACATTTCTAATAGTCAAACTCTTGCAAAAGTTGTTTGAAGAAAAGCAAGTGAGTATTATTCCAACTAGTCAACATGCATAGAACCACTAATATGACATGTACTTTTTAAGAAATTACTATTAGATCTATATTGTTTTGTGCAAACAGAAGCATATGTATATGAGTTCTTCATAAACTAAGGATATGATTTCTTCATTGACTCCTTACTCATGGTTGCATGCTAAACATACCTAGGCATATTTTCTTTTATGTGTAAGTACTATGTGGCAATATCAATTATGTCCTCTTTATAATTCATGTTCCTAATCAATAACTTCTATAATCATGGAGAAATGCATCCACACACATTTTCCTATCCATACTGTGTAATATTGGTGTCATTCTTTTGAAAAGGAGGCGAAGTAAGAGAAACTATTAACAATTTAAAGTGCTTCTTTGGTGTTGATGAAGCACTTATTTCTTAGATGAATTACCTATGAGAAGGAAATATTAGTTTAATTCTTTTGCAAATATGAGAATCAAGAAAAATATATACCTCATTAGAAGAATATGGTGTCTGTGTCCTCCCACTCCACATGAAAGAGCTTCCAATGATGGTATTGTGTGCTTTTCCTCCTGCAAAATAGTAGATGAATACTGGAAAGTAAAATGAATAGTACATCTTTGATCACAAAGAAAGAATGAACCACCTACTTGGACATGAATATTGTCATCTCATGGGAGAAAAATTTCTTTGTGAGTGATTCTATTATTGTTACATCTTCTCCTTGGAGGAAATTGTTCGAGTACCCCATGGTTGCTAGAACTCAAGAGGTAAGAGAGAGAAAGATAGAAGAGAATCAAAATAACATGTATAATGGACTAAGAAGTATCTGTACATAGAGAAAATTACTTTTTTGATATGTGTATGGGTCAGGGTGAGGTTTTCCATTCTATGTGATTGAAAATGATAAAAATTTGAAAAACTCATTTTTTGAGGTAGGGAAAGTTACGAGTTTGATGATGTGGCACTTTACTTTTGGAGCAGTTTGAAAAAAGAACTATTTTGAGTGATTTTATTAAAAAATCCATAAAAAAAAGTAACTTCTGACATGTATATTAAGAAATGGGCCCTTTTTAGTAAGCAATAACTAACTGGGTGACTTTTCAAAAAGAATTCATTTTTTTATTCACAAAGATGGCCGGATTTGATGATGTATAAAGTGGAATCTCTCTCTCTTTCTTTTTACAGAAGAGAGAGATGACCCTACTTGGGCCTAAAAAAAAGCCTAGTCTTGCCTACTAAAAAGTGCTCTATTAAATGCACTTTGTTCCCTCAAGCAAGAACAAGATTAGGCTTAATCCCTTAAAATTAGGAATCCTTACAAGGCCCATGTAGGATTCATTTTTTCCCCTAATGATCCAATGAAGGCAAAGTTTGAAGTCTTTATGTGCTCCAAAGAGTTTTTCATTTTGGTTGAAAATCTGTCAGCATGTAAAATGGGCACCCTCTGTTTTGATCGAGGGGGGCAATATATGTCTCTGACTTAAATGGATTTCAAGCTGAATGTGGGATAAAACATCAGTGTACACTGCCCTATACACCTCAACAGAATGGGATTGCAAAATGGAAGAACGGGCCACTCATGGAGATGGCAAGGTGTATGGTCAAGAGTCAGGCTTTACCACATAGTTTCTAGCTTGAGGTTGTCATGTGTGCAGCATATGTACTTAAAATGTGTCTCATTAAAGCGGTGCTGTCTATCACCCCATATGAGGCTTGCCATGGTTGCAAGACATCTATTGTTCATCTACGTGTTTTTGGTTATTTGGCATGTGCATTAGTGCCTAAACAACATCACAGAAAATTGGATGATAAAACAGTAAAACGTATTTTTATTCTGGGTCCAGTTCTAAAAGCGAAGGCTACTACCCTATATCATCCAAAGACTAAATGCATTCTGCTTACCCGTGATGTTTTCTTTGTGGAAGATGTTATTTTGCATTTACTTTCATGTACTAAGGAGACATCTATTAGCTTTAAAGACATGTATGATACCTTGTTGCCTCTTTTTACAGGTGGACAATCTAGTGCTAGTCCTAATAAGGCAACTTCTTAGCCTTTGCAGGTTTCATGTGATGATGCAGATCATTCCATTCCTGATGTAGATTTACATGATGCACTTGTTGATGAGAGAGCTGATATTGAGCAGGCAAAAACTATGCCAAAATGGCTGGTGCAGACTTTGCATGATAGCAAATTAGATGCACCTATGTCATATCATATGCGTTCAAGCTCTCATAGTGCCATGTTTGCATCAAATTACTATGCTATGGCTGCCTCTAGTCTTTGAGATGAGACTAAACATGTTTCGTTTGATGAAGCACAAAATTCAGATCATACGATTGCTACAATGCGATCTGAATGTGGTGCTATCACGAAAAATGTTACATGGTCTTTATGTGACTTGCCTCCTAGCAAGAAGGCAATTGGCACTAAGTGGGTATACAAGCTGAACCGCAAACTTGATGGAATAGTTGACAAGCATAAGGCAAGGCTTTTTGCAAAGGGTTATGCGCATGAAAGAGGCATTGATTTTGATGAAATCTTTGCTCCTACTTGCCGAATGATTACTATTCATAGCATATGTGCACTTGCAGCTTATCATGGTTGGAATGTACATCACTTGGACATTAAAACAACGTTTGTGAATGGTGACTTGCATGAAGAAGTGTATGTTTTTAAGCCCCGTGGCTTTGTGTAGAAAGAGCATGAAAATCAGGTGTGCAGGTTAAAGAAGGCATTATATGGTTTAAAGCAAGCACCACGTGCTTGGTATGAAAAGATACAGGCCTACCTGATTGCACATGGTTTTGAGAAGAGTCCAATTGAAAGCACCTTATATGTTAAGGATGCTAATGATGTGCTTCTGATCATTGCTATATATGTTGATAACATGCTACTCACTAGTCCTCATGACAAGCATATTGGTGATTTTAAGGCTGATTTGCATGCCTCATTTGAGATGTCTGATTTCGGGCATTTGCATCACTATTTGGGCTTTCAATTTATGCAAGTTGATGGTGGAATGGCTTTTGTCAAACAAAATATATTGACACATTATTGTAGCACTTTGGCCTTGAGGAGATAGGTTTACGATTGAGTCTTCATGATGTTGGAGATGCATTTGATGTTGTACTCTATCAGTAGGCTGTTGGATGCTTGCTTTACTTATGCATTACTCAGCCATATATTCAATTTTCTATCTCACAAATGAGCAGGTTTACGCATTGCCCAAGTGTCAAGCATTGGCAAGCGGTTAAGCTCATTTTTTGCTACTTGAGTGGTACCTAGTTACTTGGATTGTTTTATCCGAAAGGGGGATCACTACCACCAGATTTGCGTGCTTTTTTTTACAGTGATTGGGCTGGTTGCTATGACACTCGTGTGTCCACCAGTGGTTTTTGCTTCATGCTTGGTAGCACATGTATATCTTGGTTGAGAAAGAAGGAGCCTACTGTAGCCACTTTGAGTTGTGAGGCTAGTATAGGGTAGTGTTAACAACGAGTATTGAGTGTGTGTGGCTCAGATGCCTTATGCCTGATTTGGGTGTTGGTCATGCTTCTGCCACCACCATCTTCACTAATAGTCAGAGTGCATTGGTTGTTGAGAGGAACCCTGTGTTCCATGCTCGCACTAAGCACATTGAGGTGCATTATCATTATGTCAGGGAGAGGTTCTCTATCGGGGACATTAGGTTGCCATATGTGCCCACATAGGAGAACATTGTTGACCTTTTTAGAAAGGCTCTCCTTAGGGAGAAGTTTGAAGCTTTCTGCAAAGCTTTGGGCTTACTTCCTTTTGTGGATCGATTCCACATAGCTTGGCACTTCCTTATACATGAGTGCTAGCTCCTTGTTCACTGCATCATTCTCAGGGAGGGGATTTGTTGATATATTTAGGTAGTGATGTGTGTGAACACTATAGGACCATTGGGGCATGTTGTTCCCTCTTTAGGAGGTTTTTTCCCATGGCTTGTATATATGCCTATTGCCCTAATGGGCTACTTATCTTTGTACATTCTAGTGGTAATACATTCAATATTATGTGTTGTGCCCCAAGCTTCTTTTTCTTCCTTGTAATGTTCGACTGCTTCCACAGACGTCTAACTCCAACATTTCAACCCCGTGATTTTGTGTAGAAAGGGCATGCAAACTAGGTGTGCAGGTTAAAGAAGGCATTATATGGTTTAAAACAAGCACCACGTGCTTGATGTGAAAAGATACATGCCTATCTGATTGCACATGGTTTTGAGAACACTCCAACTGAAAGCACCTTATATGTTAAGCATGCAAATGATGTGCTTTTGATCATTGTTGTATAAATTGATGACATGCTACTCACCAGTCCTCATGAGAAGCACATGTGTATGTGTATATGTGTGCATATGCGTATATGTGTGTAGCATATGTGTATGTATGTAAAAACCTAAAACCCTACTCCTAAACCCTAATCCTAGAACATCTATATGTGTGCATGTATGTATGTATATATGTATGTATGTAAAACCCCAAAACCCTTATCCTAAAACCCTAACCCTAAAACATGTATATGTGTGTATGTGTGTATATATATGCGTATGTGTATATGTGTGTATATGTATATATGTGTGTATGTACATGTGACATGTATATGTGTATATGTATATATGACATGTGTTGGTGTAAATCACAAGCCTACACATTTGGCTTGGAAGTTATCATGAAGACTCTACATACATAAAGAACCATAGGAACATATGCTAGTGATTACTTACCACTTTACCTCATTTGTAAAAGTCAAAATGACTTGGAATCTTCTGTAATCACCTACCAAAGTGAGTCGTGGAAAAAGTAGCTTATTTGATTGAGAGAATATATCCAAGATTTTAGGACCTTGATCATAGGAAGCCAAAATTTGAATTTGAATTCAAATTTTTGCACATATTCTATAAAATGTACTTGGAAAAGTCGCACGTACATCTCTTCATTTCCCGAGGCTTACTCTACTGAGTTTGAGTGTGTGTAAGGACTATACCATAGCCTACACCTCTCTACACCATTTGGCAATGCTATCCATGCCAATGGGATTGTACACAATTGTTAATCAATAGATACATTTACATCATTCATCTTTGTGTTCTCTGCTAGTCTACTCAAAAATCTGTCAACTTGTCAAGGGCATATCTCAGTCAATACTCCACCAAATTCAGCGATTCAAAGCTTGTTTGATTCAGCTCAAAGTCATCTACATGCTGAAAAAGTTTGAAGTGATTTCATTCAGCCAATTCAGAGAAATCGTCGTCGAGGTGCTCATTGGTCTATCCCTACTACAGTCCTAAAAAGTTGGGGGTATACCAAATCTTGCTAAATTAATTTCTCTTAGCATAGTTCATTACTTTACATCATTACACTTGCAAATGTTAGCTTACTAAGCTAATTGAATACCTCTAGAAAGAATTTTATCAATTGCTACTATGCTGGTCACACTGAGCAAAACATTGAGCAGGTGTCAAGACCAAAATAGAAAGTTTTCTTGACTTTGTGACTTCTAAAGTTATCTGTTTTGATTCAATCATTACACACTTCATTTCCAAAGGACATAGGCCATTTGTTAGTGACATTGGAAAGCTAAGGGAGTCTACTAATCAAGTTTGAAGCTAAAGAGGGCTGGTACAAAGCAGGTTTTAGCAGTACCTACTCAAGCTCTTGGATCATCCATCCATCTTTCCCAACAGTGGTATCAGAGCAAATAAGGTAAAATGGGAGATGGTTTTCCTTCATTCATTGATAAATTGGATAGGAACAACTATCAAGTGTGGTCTCTAAGGATGAAGACCTACTTACAAGGAAGGAGTCTCAATGGATACATATCAGGAGATGAGGAATTGCCCTCATTCAAAGCAAGAGGTTTGCCATCCAAGGAGGAGCAAGAAAAACTCAACACATGGTGTGCAAGGGATGCATTGGCAAGGTCCTATTTACTCAACTCTATATCTGACTTTCTTTTACCTCATATAAGAAATTGTAAGACTTCCCAAGAGACTTGGGAAACCTTGTCATCATATTTTTCCTCTAATACAAGGGCTAGGAAAAATCAGTTGTGGATTGAATTCACAACACTAAGGAAGCAACCTAAGCAAGTTGTTTCAGAATTTGTGATCAAGATCAAAGATGTTGCAGATCAGTTAGCAAGCATAGGAGAAGAAATTGAAGAAGAGCAAATTGTAAGGCAGGTAATTAATGGAATCAATGCTGATGACAAGTGGGAAAGGTTCACCATTGCAATGGATCTCTACATGGACATGCACACTCCAGATCCTACAACTCTCATGGGTCAACTATTCACACATGAAGCAAAGCTTACCAAGAGTGGAGATACTACCAAAGGTAATAACTCTTCTGCCCTATACACTGATAAGAAATCTAAGGATAAAGGCAAGAGTAAGAAGGTGGAAGATGAATGCTCTACCTCCCAAGCCAACTATGCAGGGAGAGGTAGATCTTCAAGAGGTAGGGGCAGAGGAGGTAAGCAAGGTAGGGGGAGACCCTATAACTCATCACCATGTAACATTTATGGTTTGTCAAACCACACCACAGATGAGTGTTACAGGAATTACAAAAATCAGAGAGGAAGAGGCTACCAAAGAGGTGGATACTCTCACTCTAGAGGAAGGTTGAACCATCACCAAGGCCACAAAAACAATTATAACAACAACTACCACAACAATTACAATGGCAACTACCAAGGAGGATTCAGAAACAGAAAGGACTACAACAACTACATAGAGGAGCAGGATGACTCTCTCTTGATCATGAACATGACTTCAAAGTCAGGTAGAAATGATGATCACTGATTTTATATTGATTCAGGGTGTTCAAATCATGTGGCTGGTAATGTGGCACTACTCTCTGATCTTGAGGAACCAAAAGGTAAACACCAAGTCCAAACAGGTGATGATACAAAGCATTCTGTAGTTAAAGTTGGAAATGTGAAATCTTGTGATGGTAATCAGAATTTGTTGAGCAGAGTACTTTATGTACCTACAATTACAAAGAACTTAATGAGTGTTGGTCAGATTGTAGAGAAAGGGTTGCAGGTCAGATTCAATCAGTATGGAGCATTTGTGGAGGACCCAAGACATGGATTCAAAAGGATAGCTAAAGGAGAAAAATTAGGTAGACTTTTCACTTTTGAGTTGGAAGATACAAAGAACATTGCATTATACAGTTATAAAGATCAAACACTTTCAGAGCTTGAGATTTGGCACAAGAGATTAGGACACATAGGAGAAAGGACCTTGAAGCGAATGTGCAGGGACCAATGTGTGCTTGGGATACCTAATGTATCCAAGCAACATATGATTTCCAAGTGTGGTGCTTGTCAATTTGGTAAGTCTCACAGGTTACCCTTCTCCAAGAAAGGATATATGCATGAAGACTATCTAGAGCTTGTACACACAGATGTATGGGGACCTAGCAAAGACCCCTCAGTCTCAGGTTCAAGGTACTATGTGTCTTTTATTGATGAATATAGCAGATGGACTGTATTATACTTTATGAAGAACAAGGATGAGGTATTTAATTGTTTTAAGAAATATCTTGCATTAGTTGAAAATCGGACAGGAAGGAATTTGAAGAGGCTAAGGTCAGATGGAGGAGCTGAGTACTTCTCCAATGAATTTGAGGACTTCTTGCAGGACAGAGGCATCAAAAGGGAAATAACCACAAGGTACTCTCCTGAACAGAATGGGGTAGCTGAAAGAAGAAATAGGTTAATCGTTGAGACAGCTAGATCTATGCTTAATGAGAAGAAATTACCTAACTACCTATGGGCAGAGAGTGTCTCTACTGCCACCTATCTCATAAACAGATTACCATCAAAGTCACTTGATGGTATGACACCATATGAAGCATGGCATGGTAAGAGACCATCATTGGATCACTGCAGAATTTTTGGATGTGTAGCATATGTAGACATTCCTTCACAGGTAAGAGGAAAGCTAGATCCAAATGCTGAAAAATGTATTTTCATTGGATATGATTTAAATAAAAAAGGTTACAAGTTTTATAACCCTACCAATAAGGGATTTATGGTAAGCAGAGATGTGATCTTTGATGAGAATGATTCTTGGTATGAGAATGAATGCAGGAAGGTCAAACTACCCTATGATTTGGAAGAAGAATTTCCAAAACTTACAAAGGAGGAACCTACTCAGGATGGACAGTCAAGTTCAAATGATGAAGATACAATCAACCTTGAAGAGTTCAAGGCATGGAAGTCCAAAGGCAAAATGAAGATGAAGAAGCTTGACGACATACCAGAATCTTCAACTCAATCAATCAGAAGGTCTCAAAGAGAGACCAAGAAACCTATCAGATATGGGTATGATACATCTCTTGTTACTAAACATTCAATTTATCTTGCAAAGGATTTGCTAAATGAAGAACCAAGATCATATGAAGAAGCAATCACAAAATCAGAATGGAAGGAAGCTATGGATGAGGAGATTGAAGCACTCAAGGAGAGTGATACATGGGAGTTAGTACCCAAGAAGGACTCCATGAAGGTAATAGGATCCAGATGGATCTATAAATTGAAAAGAAATTCTGATGGCACAATTAACAGGTACAAGGCCAGATTAGTAGCCAAGGGTTTTGCACAAACCCAAGGCATTGACTATGAAGAAACATTTTCTCCTGTGGCCAAGATGCCAACAATCAAAGTGTTGGTGAGTGTGGCTGCATCAAAGAATTGGAACATGTAACAATTGGATGTGAAGAATGCTTTCTTGAATGGATGGATTTTAGAAGAGGTTTATATGTCTCCTGGCTATGAAGACCCTAAGAAGGTAACTTATGTTTGCAAATTAAAGAAGGCTTTATATGGATTGAAGCAGGCACCTAGGGCATGGAATTACAGGCTTACTACATACCTCCAAGACCAAGGTTTTGTCATGAGTAAGGCTGACACTTCTCTGTTCATTAAGAGAAGTAATTTAGAGATAATCTATCTCTGTGTCTATGTTGATGACATCATCATTACAGGTAATGATGTCAATGGAATCAGAAGCATCAAAAGCCAAATGATGAAGGAGTTCAAGATCAATGATCTTGGGCTATTGAAGTATTTTTTGGGACTTGAATTAGTTTACACTAATTCAGGAATATACATTACTCAGAAGAAGTATGTGCAGGACATGTTGAAGAAATTTCACTTGCAGGATGCTAAAGCAGCTAGTACTCCAATGGAGGTGAACCTAAAGCTAAGTGCCCATGAAGGTGATGAAGTCCAAGACATTACAGGTTATCAAAGTATGGTAGGTAGCTTGAACTATGCTACTCTTACAAGAATTGATATTGCATATGGAGTTAGTGTGCTAACTCAATTTATGCACAAGCCAAGGATACCTCACTTAGAGGCTCCCAAAAGAATCTTGAAGTATCTCAAGGGTACACAGAACCATGGTTTGTACTTTCCTTACACTTCAGATATTGATATAAAAGTTTATTCAGATGCAGATTGGGCAGGATGCAAGGATGATAGGAGAAGCACTTCTGGATACATTTCTTTTGCAGGTGACAAACCAATTTCATGGTCTGCAAAGAAGCAACCAACTATTGCATTGTCTTCTACAGAAGCAGAGTATAGAGGGCTAGCTAATGCCACTCAAGAAGCAATTTGGATTAAGCTTTTGTATTTAGAATTGGGCTTATATACTAGGCCTCCAATTATGTTTGGAGATAATACAAGTTCTCTTCACCTTGCAGCTAATCCTATCTATCATGCCAGGACCAAACACATAGAAGTTCATTATCATTATGTGAGAGAGAAGTTGCTAAGCAAGGACATTCAGCTGACCTATGTGTCAACCAACATGCAATGTGCAGATTTGCTGACTATATCTTTGGATGGGACCAAACTTTGCAGGTTCAAATCTATGATTGGATTGCAGGATGTACTTGAAGACTGAAGATGAAGACTTAAGCCAAAATGTTTGGCTTGAGGGGCTGCTTTGGTGTAAATCACAAGCCTACACATTTGGCTTGGAAGTTATCATGAAGACTCTACATACATAAAGAACCATAGGAACATATGCTAGTGATTACTTACCACTTTACCTCATTTGTAAAAGTCAAAATGACTTGGAATCTTTTGTAATCAACTACCAAAGTGAGTTGTGGAAAAAGTAGCTTATTTGATTGAGAGAATATCTCCAAGCTTTTAGGACCTTGATCATAGGAAGCCAAAATTTGAATTTGAATTCAAATTTTTGCACATATTCTATAAAATGTACTTGGAAAAGTCGCGTGTACATCTCTTCATTTCCCGAGGCTTACTCTACTGAGTTTGAGTGTGTGTAAGGACTATACCATAGCCTACACCTCTCTACACCATTTGGTAATGCTATCCATGCCAATGGGATTGTACACAATTGTTAATCAATAGATACATTTACATCATTCATCTTTGTGTTCTCTACTAGTCTACTCAAAAGTCTGTCATCTTGTCAAGGGCATATCTCAGTCAATACTCCACCAAATTCAGTGATTCAAAGCTTGTTGGATTTCCTCAAAGTAATCTACATGCTGACAAAGTTTGAAGTGATTTCATTTAGCCAATTCAGAGAAATCTTCGTCGAGGTGTTCACTAGTCTATCTCTGCTATAGTCCTAAAAAGTCGGGGGTATACCAAATGTTGCTAAATTAATTTCTCTTAGCATAGTTCATTATTTTACATCATTCCACTTGAAAATGTTAGCTTACTAAGCTAATTGAATACCCCTAGAAGGAATTTTATCAATTTCTACTATGTTGGTCACATTGAGCAAAACATTGAGCAGGTGTCAAGACCAAAATAGAAAGTTTTCTTGACTTTGTGACTTCCAAAGTTATCTGTTTTGATTCAATCATTACACACTTCATTTCCAAAGGACATAGGCCATTTCTTGGTGTCATTGGAAAGCTAAGGGAGTCTACTAATCAAGTCTGAAGCTAAAGAGGGCTGGTACAAAGCAGGTTTTAGCAGTACCTACTCAATCTCTTGGATCATCCATCCATCTTTCCCAACAACATGTGTGTATGTGTATGTGCATGTATGCATGTGTATGTGTATATGTGTATATGTGTACATGTGTGTATGTAAAACCCTTAAACCCTAATCCTAAAAATCTAATCGTAAAACCCCAATCCTAAAATATGTATATGTGTGCATGTGTGTATGTATATGTGTGTGCATGTGTATATGTGTCTATCATGTGTGTATGTAAAAACTTAAAGCTTAATCCTAAAACCCTTACCTTAAGACCTGTATATGTGTGTATTTATGTGTATGTGTATTATGTGTGTATATGTGTATATGTGTGTATGCATGTGTATATGTGTATATGTGTATATGTGTATATGTGTATATGTGTATATGTGTATATGTGTATATGTGTATATGTGTATATGTGTATATGTGTATATGTGTATATGTGTATATGTGTATATGTGTATATGTGTATATGTTTATATGTGTATAGAATGGAATGATTCCTATAAGGATTCACGAAAGTTGTAGGGTTGGACCTAGATTGTGCATAAGTTGGATGGGAATGGAATCACAGATGACCATATGCTCAACAATTCACTAAGCATCGAAGGATTTAGAGTTGCAAACCTATCACAGTCATTTGGCACATCGAAAGATGAACCCGACGCTTTTGTCATTGTCATTATTAGGAGAGTCTGGAGGAGTGAGCACACGAGGGATCAGCAAAAGTCATTTCAAAATGGGGAACTCATTGAGATAAAGGACTAAAAGAATAAAAGGGAGATGGGTACATTTGGAGCTAGAGTATTGTAACTATTGAATGCTTTGTTGGCATTCTTTCTAAATGCAATTGAAGAGGACACCAACCGAGTTGACCAAAAGTTGAGCTCTAGCTAACATGAGTAAGTAGAACTATCTAAAGATACTATAAGCACAATGTTAAAAGTTCATGGCCACCACCAAAAATTCATAAATCACAATGTTTATTATTCATGGCCATGTTCAAATTCATAAATCTCAATGTATATTATATTACTTTATTAAGAAATCTCCTTTCTTAAGAGATCTCCTTACTATTTTAGTCATCATTTTTGTATGGGCATACCTTAGTAAGAGTTTGAGATTAAGTGAGCTAGTTAACATTTTGTTGTAATGAAAAGTTTTGGATGTTTTTAATTTCATTCTCATTTGATTCTTCTATCATCTATAGCCTCATTATCTATATGCAATGTGTTCTAAATCTTGGAACTATTAGGTATAAAATTTAAAAGATTAAACTCAAATGGCCAGTAAATTTCACTAGTTCTGGCTAGAGTTAGACTAGTTTAACTAGTATATTTTTTAATAGGATGGGGATATTTTTTAACATAGTGGTTTCTCAAACCACATGAGTCATAATATGAATATCTTTGTGAACTTACACAAGCCAGATTCAAGAGTCACAATTGCTACTAGAGATATTACTCAACATGAAGTAAATATATTGGTGATTGTCCACTTAATGAAGATATAACTCTCAAAGATGTTTTCTTTGTTCCTACTATTACAAGAAATTTCATCTTAGTTGGATAGATGGAGGATAATGGAGTGAAGCTCGATTTTGACAACAATCAATGGCAAGCTTATCAGAAGAACAATCAGACTTTTGTTATAAGAGGAAAAAATGTAAATAGATTATTTACCTATGAAGTTGAAGTCCCAAGTTTATGTAGGTTATAAAATAGTTAGTGAGACTCAAGTAAGGAAATTGGATTTATGGAATAAGAGATTAGGACACATCACTGTTGGTATATTGAAGAATATTGTGAAGACATCCTTGGTTGAAGGCATACCACAACTAGCCAAGCAAGATTAGGTTTATTCTTGTGAGGCTTGTCAGTTTGGAAAACAGGTACGAAGTCCTTTTTCAAAAGTAGGATTTCAAAGTAGAGCTATTTGAGACTTGATTCATACTAAAGTATGGGGTCCAACAAAAGAAGATTCCCTAGCAAGTACTTTGTAATGTTTATTGATGCAAACAAGTCAAAGCATAAGAAGGTTGAGATCAGATGGAGGAGGTGAGTATTTTTCTAATCATTTTCTTGCATATTTGGAGGAAGAGAAAATTAAAAAGGAGACTAGAAATAGATACAAACCTCAACAAAATTGTATGGCTGAAAGAAGAAACAAGTCTATCTTGGACATGGGTAGGTGCATGTTAAATGAGAATGACTTACCACTTACTTTTTGGCCCGAAGCATTCAATATGGTAGTTTATCTGATGAACAGGTTACCACCTACTCAAAGTCATGTATAAAAAGCACCTTATGAATATTAAGTGTTGTGCTCCAAGCTTCTTCTTTCATTGTGTTGTTCTCGTGCTTCCGTACACGTCTAACTCCAGCATTTTAGCCCCGTGGTTTTGTGTAGAGAGGGCATGAAAACCACGTGTGAAGGTTAAAGAAGGCATTATATGGTTTAAAGCAAGCACCACCTGCTTGATGTGAAAAGATACATGCCTATCTGATTGCACATGGTTTTGAGAATAGTCCAACTGAAAGCACCTTATATGTTAAGCATGCAAATGATTTTCTTTTGATCCTTGTTGTGTAAATGGATGACATCTTGCTCACTGGTCCTCATGAGAAGCATATGTGTATGTGTATATGTGTGTAGTATTTGTGTATGTATGTAAAAACCTAAAACCCTAATCCTAGAACATCTATATGTGTGTGTGTATGTATGTATATGTGTGTATGTATGTAAAACCCTAAAACCCTTATCCTAAGACCCTAACCCTAAAACATCTATATGTATGTTTGTGTGTATGTGTGTATATATGTGTATGTGTATATGTGTGTATATGTGTGTATGTACATGTGACATGTATCTACGTATATGTGTGTATGTATATGTGACATGTGTGTATGTGTATGTGCGTGTATGCATGTGTATATATATTTGCATGTGTATATGTGTATATGTGTCTATATGTGTATATGTGTGTATGTATGTAAAACCTTAAAACCCTAATCCTAAAACCCCAATCCTAAAATATGTATATGTGTGCATGTGTGTATTTATATGTGTGTGCATGTGTATATGTGTGTATCATGTGTGTATGTACGTAAAAACCTTAAAGCTTAATCTTAAAACCCTAACCCTAAGACATGTATATGTGTGTATATATGTGTATGTGTATTATGTGTGTATGTATGTAAAATCCTTAAACTCTAACTCTCAAACTCTAACTATAAAACATGTGTGTGTATGTGTATGTGTATGTGTATGTGTATGTGTATGTGTATGTGTATGTGTGTATGCATGTGTATATATATGTGTATGTGACTATGTGTGTCAATGTGTATGTGTATGTATATATATATATATATATATATATATATATATATATATATATATATATATATATATATATATATATATATATATATATATATATATATATATATATGTATGCATATGTGTGTTTATGTGTATATGTGTGTATGTACATGTGTGTACATGTATGTGTGTGCATATGTGTATCTTTCATGTGTGTATATATGCATGTAAGTGTATGTGTGCGTATATGTGTATGTATGTATGTGTGTGCATGCATGTATGTATATGTGTGTGTATGTAGTATGCATATGCATGTGTGTATGTATATGTTTGTGTATGTACATGTGTGTATGTATGTCTGCATGTATGCATTCATATGCATGATTGTGTATGTATGCATGTGAGTGTGTGTATATGTGTCTCTCTGTGCCTGTATGTATATATGTGTATGTGTGAAAATGTGTGTGCATGAATATATGTGTATGTATATGTGTGTCGCTTATGTCTGTATCTGTATGCATGTGAGAGTGTATGTGTGTGCATATGTGTATGTATGTGTGTGTATGCATATGTGTGGGTATGTATATGTGTGTGTATGCATGCATGTATGCATATGCATGTGTGTACGTATGCATGCATATGCATGAGTATGCATGTGTGTGTATATGTGTATATGTGTGGGTATGCTCTAAAGCCAACATTAAATGTTAACAAACATTAATTTCATTTCTCTTTCTCTTTCTCTTTCTCTCTCTCTCTAATAAAGAACAAAACAATACATACATGTACATAAATCACTTACGTCAATGTAATTTCCTTTGGATTGCTCGACAAAGCACAATCGACATCTCCTATCGTCAAACAAAAGACCAATGCCAAAAAGATATCACAAAAAAAAAAGAAACACGAACTGCAATACATAAATGAATAGAGAAAGAGAGAGGGTGAAGGAGTGCATCACTTATGAAGATGATAGAGAGAGAGATGTGTGTGTAGAGAGACATCTTTGTGTGTGTGGAGAACAAAAACTATCAGCCATGGAGAACAAATATCTGATGGTCAAGGAAAATGGAGATTGGCTATTTCATGAATTTGAGCTAGCTCCATACATATATACATACACAGAGTGTATATATATATATATATATATATATATATATATAACCTTTCCTTTTAGTTTAGGAGAAAGAGATAGAGAGGTCAAAATGGGCTCTTAGGTGGGATGAATTGGGTTACTCTAAGTCTTAGTATTTATCCTAACTCCTGAATCTCATGCTATAGGCCTATATTCTTAATTATCAAGGTAAAAATATTGAATCATATAGGTACCCAACACATGTACTTATGAAAATTTAAGTATTGAACTTCTGATCATGCACATATATTTCCAGAATATATTGAACAGAGTTCTCCACCAATTTACCTATAGAGTTACTAGAATCAATTATTTCCTTGCTTGACAAACTACTATGGAATTGCACCACCATAATTGTATCTTATCATCCTATACGTATTTGTTATTACAACTACGTAGTCATCTGGCGATTCCAATAATGATGTCCTCACAAAACTTATTGGTCAATGATTATTGCATTCAATAAAACACAAATAGATATTCAGTGTACAAAACATAACACTAGTATTCCTGGAAACTATGCTCAAAGCATGGCTAGCCAGACTTCCCCAATCACACGCATCAGATCCTCTCTCCAACAGACCTTGCGCTTCTTTCTTATTCATTCACTAAAAAGTTATAATAGTATAATCCTACCTTTTTGGTCAAGACTGGTCACTGAAAAACTACATTGGCCAAAACTTTCACCAAAAATAATTGCAAGTGTAAACCCAATGTTGTTATATTGGTCTTCAAGGATCTTTGTGAGATGGCGTATGCATATCAGTCTTCTAGGATTCTTTGGCTTCCTAGAAAGTAGTCTCGATTTTCTTACTAATTATCTTCTGTAGCTTCTAGACTTGTTGAGGATCCAAAAGAAATCATTTTGAGGAATGTTGACTACTAGAAGCGGTGATGGAGAGAACTACTTCACTTTGGGCTTGGATACTTGAATGCCAAGCTCTTCTTGTAGATAAAAATCCTTCTTCAAAATGTTCTTCAAGCTTCAACATTTACCTTATGGTTGCTAGATTGTTATGGATTTTGCAGCTTCAACTTGCCCCAAGCGGGTGTCTAAGCAAAAGAGGTCAACCTGATGAGTCTAAGTGGCAGTCATCAGCCGAGTAATATCAATGGATAGATGGGTGTTTGTCTCCTATAGTGCTTTGGTGATCTAGTGAAGAAGCTCCTGCTCTTGTTGGGATTACTAACGCTTGACTTTAGTTTCATGCAACGATGCCTTCTAGACCATAGTCTCACGTTTGAGGTCCATGATTATCAACAAGTGTCTAACATTAATCTCTTGCGAGTTACTAACTTGTTTAGCAATACTGTCACATTTCTATAGGGCTTCTTCAAAGAAGTCCTTTGAAATATTAAAATAGAATTTGACTCTTAGAATTACAACTCGGCCGGATGATAGGTTTCTTTAGTGGGAGTAGAGAGGTCGGCTTGGAGCTCATTAATTTGATGTTGTACCATTAGATTTTCTTGTCAAAGAAGGTGACATGTGGGGTTATAAGCATCCATGTCCCCACTTATCGATTCTTGCATATGAACTAAATATGTATTAAGGCATAAGAAATCATTAATACTAAAATGCTCACTAACACCAAAAGACCAATGGGTCTCGTGCTATTTCAAAAGAGGAGAAAAGTCTTAGATATGTGATTGGTGGGGTCCACTCCAAGGTTTGTGAGGTGTTTGGCTGGAGACGAGCCTAGGCTCTCTGGAGGAGGTTTTACATTAGGTGAGTAATTATGGGAAGAAAGGGAAGATATGTCTGGGGATGAAGGAACAGGGTTATCATAAGCATGGGTAGCACCGGTCAGTTGGGGAGGTGAGGGTGGAATAGTGGGCAGAGGAGCATCCGACATGGGGTGACCAAGTGGAGAAGTACGGACTATCCAAGTGGGAGAAAGATGAGGTTGTTGTGTGGAACCTGACAAAGAATGGAATGAGTCCTATGAGGATTCGTGATAGTTGTAGGGTTGCAACTGGATTGTGAATAGGAGGGATGGGGATGGAATCAAGGATGACCATATGCTCAACAATACACTAAGCATTGAAGGATTTAGAGTTGCAAACTTTTTGGGGTCATATGGCACATCGAAAGATCACCTCGACGCTTTTCTCGTTGTTAGTATTGGGAGAGTCTGGAGGAGTGAGCACATGAGGGATCAATAAAACACATTTTTGAATGGGGAACTCATTGAGATAAAAGACTAAAAGAATAAAAGTGTGATGGGTACATGTGGAGCTAGAGTATTGTAAGTACTGATTGTTTTTTTGGCATTCTTGCTAAATGCAATTGAACAGGACACCAACCCAATTTACGAAAAGTTTTCAGCTATGGCTAACACGAGTAAGTAGAACTATCCAAAGATACTATAAGCACAATGTTAAAAATTCATGGCCACTACCAAAAATTCATAAATCTCAATGTATATTATTCATGGCCATGTTCAAATTCATAAATCTCAATGTATATCATATTACTTTATTAAGCAATCTCCTTACTATTTTAGTCATCATTTTTGTATGGGCATACTTTAGTAAGAGTTTGAGATTGAGTGAGCTAGTTAACATTTTGTTGTAATGAAAAGTTTTCGATGTTTTTAATTTCATTCTCATTGGATTCTTCTATTATCTACAACCTCATTAGCTATATGCAATGTGTTCTAAATCTATTATGTACAAAATTTTAAAGATTAAACCCAAACGGTCAGCAAATTTCACTAGGTCTGGCCAGAGTTAAACTAGTCTAACTAGTATATTTTTTAACAGGATGGGGATATTTTTTAACATAAACCACATAGGTCATAATATGAAAATGTTTGTGAACTTACATAAGCTAGATTCAAGAGTCAGAGTTTCTACTAGAGATAGTACTAAGCATGAAGTAGTATACATTTGTGATTGTCCACTTAATCAAGATGTAACTCTCAAGAATGTTTTGTTTGTTCCTACTATTACAAGAAATTTGATTTCAATTGGACAGATGGAGGATAATGGAGTGAAGGTGGATTTTGACAATAATCAATGGAAGGCTTATGAGAAGAACAATTAGATATTTGTTATAAGAGGAAAAAATGCAAATATATTATGTACCTATGAAGTTGAAGTTCCAAATTATGTAGGTTATAAAATGGTTACTGAGACTCAAGTAAGTCAATTGGATTTATGGAATAAGAGATAAGGACACATCAGTGTTGGTAGATTGAAGGATATTGCAAAGAAAGCCTTGGTTGAAGGCCTATCACAACTAGCCAAGCAAGATTTGGATTATTCTTGTGAGGCATGTCAGTTTGGAAAACACGTACGAAGTTTTTTCTAAAGAAAGATTTCAAAGTAGAGGTATTTTGGAATTGACTCATACTGATGTATGGGGTCCATCTCAAGAAGATTCCATGGCATGTAGCAAGTACTTCGTAATGGTTATTGATGACTTCTCAAAATAATAAGTGTTTGATATCTTCAAGAAGTTCAAATCATTGGTTGAAAAGCAAACAGGTCGAAGCATTAGAAGGTTTAGATCAGATGGAGCAGGTGAGTATTTTTCTAATCGATTTCTTGCATATTTGGAGGAAGAGAGAATTAAAAAAGAGACTAGAAATAGATACACACCTCAACAAAATGGTATGGTCGAAAGAAGAAACAAGTCTATCTTGGATATGGGTAGGTGCATGTTAAATGAAAAGGACTTTCCACTTACTTTGTGGCTCGAAGCATTCAATATGGTAGTTTATCTGATGAACACGTTACCACCTACTCAAATTCATGTACAAAAGCACCTTATGAAGTGCTTTATGAATAAAACGAGATGTTTCTAATTGTAGATTTTTTGGAAGCATATGTTTTGTTCATGATCTGCGATAGTAGTCAAAGTTGGGATCAAACTCATAAAAAATGATTTTCATTGGTATGGCAGAAGGGCCACTAGGATATAGATGTCTGAACCCAAATACGAGAGAGGTAATTATTTCAAGGGATGTTATTTTTCATGAAGATAAATCTTGTCATAAACATGAAGTGCAGGTAGATGAAGAAGAAACTACAAGAATTGATGAAGAAGAGCCAAGTTCTATGAGCTCACCAAAAAGTCAAATTACACATGAACATGTAACTCCCCCTATCAAACGTTGAAGAAAAATCTAGATTTAATTTCAAAGTAAATTGAGTCAGAGGAATAAGAACTTGAAGGTTCTACATCAAGAAGAACCCAATCTCGGATGCAACAAAAGGATGGTAGGACAAGAAGTCAATCAAAGTATCCATTAAGAGAAAGAAGGCAACCGCAAAGATTTTGTCACAAAGTTTATATGGCAAAACTTCTTGAGGAACCAACAACTTTTAAAGAAGCATCAAAGGTAAAGAAATGGATTAACGCAATGGATAAAGAAACGGTAGCTCTGCATATGAAGTGCCATTTATAGATCTTATATGAAGTGCCAATTTCGAATTCATAAATCTCTATTGTTGTTATTATTATTATTATTATTATTATTATTATTATTATTATTATTATTTTGCTATTATTACTATCACTACTACTATGAGGACCCAAAAGTCCATAATTAGGCTCCAACTATATCTGCAACCCTATGACCACCTTGCAAAATGCTCTGTTCTTATTATTATTATTATTATTATTATTATTATCATTATTATTATTATGAGGGCCCAGAAGTACTTAATCTGACTCCAACTATATCTACAACCCTATAACCACCTCGCAATAGAGTCCAAAATAAACATGCTATATTCATCATACAAATCAAAAGCACAAATTTATGTATGATTTGCTACGCAATGGTTTATATCATGAGACTTTATATCTATTATTATTTACATTAGATCTTGCTTACTTAAGATAATTACAATCTATTATTGTTAAATAGAGATCACATTTCTTAGAATTATTTTCTCATTTTGAACAATGCTCAAGGAGAAAGTCATAACCCAACTATTATTGAGACTTGCATTGAAAATGAATGTCATGTTTAGAAGTGATACCTCATAATTAGCTCAAGTATCCAATCTGGATGTCACTCTCATGCCTATGTAAAGAACTAACTACTAGGACCACCACATGCTAGGGAAAGGACTCTCCTCCAAAATGTTTGCCTCTGTACATATCTCACTCGAATAAAAAAGGACCACAAATGTAACTTGAATCCGTAGATGCATCTACAATCTCCACCACTATTCTAGTACCTTCCTTTAGATTCTACTAGTGTAGGTGTTCTTGACAGTCACATTAAGTCTCCGTAGAGTTAAATGAAGTCGTGTTAGCTAAATTTAAAAAGATCTAGAGCTCTTTGGGCAAACATATCTCCCCATGCTCCCCATGGCGATTGAAATGGAGAATTCATCCTTCTCAATCATGTAACTCAACCACTAGGATAAGTGGATTGCTTGTTTTAGACAACACATGAACCTATGCTTCTGTCTAGTCTCAAGATATTTGGCCACACATAGGAGTGAACGAACAATGTTTGATTTGAGATCAATGTGAACCCCCTGTAAGGGGAAGATTCAACACCCTTATGCAACTTTGGAAGGTTTTAGGCCCTCACAAGTTGTTTTCCATAGTGACCGGAATCATGGTTTTGCCTCTAATATAAACTCTAGCTGTGGAAAAATAATGAAACTTTCACACTTTGGGATATCCATAACACTTTAAAACACTTGATTTGGATACTCCAACTGGGAGAAATGACCTCTGCAAGTTAGACTAGCTGTCGGTATTGTTGTCTACCTATGTGCAAAGACACACCTTCACTATTTACAACATCACTCAGAGGTCACTTCTGGTATAGCCACAAAATTTACACCACATTGAGTACACTTTATGAGTAATCAAATTCCAGTAAAATCACTTGAATTAGATACCAAACAAAGGATTTAGAGCCAAAAGAAAATAGTGCTGAAAACTAGCTTATTCCTTAGAAATGTAGCAAGCAATGGCTAACTAGAGAGAAGAATAAGCTAACAAAAGGCCTAACTAAGCATGGGGGATACCTGTAGAAAATTCCTTGCATTCTACACTATATATAGGGAGAGAGTAGAGGTCATGGTTCAATTTCATGACTCAGATTCATACATACATAAGCTATCCAAAAGTGCTCCTTCCATTTTGCAAGAATCTCTCAGTCATCCTCTTTAACATTTTTGGTAAGCTATGATTTGTTAAAGTGGTTGAGGCTTTTTGATAGCTGAAATTCGTGATACGAGGCCTCGAAATAATAGGTCCACTTGGCATCCACACCTCCGAGACTTTATGCACCTCCAAGACTTTAGCTACGATTTAGGTAAATGTTTGGAACACCTGCACACCGTATCATATAAACTATCGGATTGAAATAAATTTGGTGACCGCCGGAATAAATTTTGGTGACCACTGGAATGAATTTTGGTCATCTTCAAGGCTTGATTTTTAACATTCCTCCTCAAGCCTTGAACTTAAATCTACCATGACAATACTACTTTTGAATTTTAGTAGCTTTTTTGCTTCTTTATTCATCTAAAAACCCATAACTCTTTATGGCTATTAGACCTTTATTCTTTTTGAACAATGAATATGGTAAACTAATAAAAACTACAATTTTTGAGGTTGGTGATGAGTCAACTAACAAAATAAAGATTTGAAGCTTGATTTTCTATTTTCATAGACTATAGGAAAAGAGTTTGTTTTTATCACAACTACGTATCCCATGAGCTATTTCAAATTTATAGTAAGATGGTAAACTTCTTACTTTGTTTGCTTCAAAAACATGAATAGGAGTTTCTAGAGTGAGCAATGGGGTTTCCATATCTTTCTTGAATACTATCAAGAGGAGGTCGTATGTGAAATTGGGGAGAAAAAATAAAACATGAATTTTAAAATTAATGCAAAACAATTCATGCTACAAATATTCCTAAAGCTCCTAAATGGAGGAACCAATAATTCTCACAGTGTGCATTGGTTTCAAAACAAGATCATTTTCGTGATATTTAGTGATAAGCTTAAGAGACAATAGGATTAACCTTGCATGTGCCTTTTAGATTAAAGATTGATTAGTGATTGACCAACGAGAAGAGGATGGTGGCCCTAGTCTAATCGCTTAATGATATAGGTTAGGAATAGGTTTTCTTTGTTTATGTGTGGTCAAAGAGACAAAAAACCTATTAAAACTCATGGTATTTTCCATTTGAATGGTTTTAAAATGCTTGGAATGCATTTTAGCCCTTGGATTGACCAAGGTATAGATTAAAGGGCAAAATTCAAGGCACCTTTGCTTTATGACCCTTCAATATAGATCAAGTGGTTAAGATCAAGGGAGCCTTCAAATAGGCACAAATGGATATATGCCCTTAGATAGGGGTTAAATCCGAGGGCTCTAATTGAATCTCATGAGATTTGAGCGCCCTCAATTGTGGCCTTTAGATGGAGCCTTGATCCAATGGCTGAGATGGGTGCCCATGATGATCTTGGGTGCCTATTCTCATGCACCCTATGTCAAAAGCTTATCGGATGGCTCACATCACTCACATTTTGAAGCTCAACCCCAAATCTAGATATCCATCAGATTTACCTCAATGCAAGTGCCTAAGTCTGTGCAGATTGTGTCCAAAAATCATGCATCAATAGGAAAAAATCCCATAAATTTTTTTACCTTCTCTCTCTAGAGACCCTTGAGTTTAATCTAGACAATTGAATTCAAATATCCAAGGGTGAAAAATATTCCAATTCGGTAATTCAAATATGAAAGGTATCAAATACTATTTTATTTGAGAATATGAGTGGTGATTCTCTATGCTCGCTTAAACCACTAGATTAAGCATTTTAATCCCTAAAATTAGGAATCTTTACAAGGCCCATTTAGGGTCAATTTTTCCCCTTAATCGATTAGAGTATTCTTTATGCACGTATATTTTTATAAAAATGAGTATGAACTCATACTTCTAATATTCTCTCATTTTGTTTGGATAGTATCTTCCTTACTTACATATGAAATTGCCAAGAGGACCTCTATTTCATGAATGTATTAAAAGCCGAAAAATTCCTTGCTACCCCTTTAAACCTAACCCTCTAGTCTCCCAATTATCTTTGTGTTATGTATCCCTTCTCTAAGGGATGTGTTTTTAATCGCATAAGCAACACTATTATAGCGATGCTCTCATGAATCGCACTCGAAACATCAGAAATGATGTCGAGAATAACGTTGAAAATAACATCATTTAAACAACCGTGCATGATCGATGCTCCATCCAATGAAATTCACGATCATGTAGCGACAAAAATGTATCGTGTTAACCATCGCTATGCCTCCATATTCCTTGTAGTGTTGAACATTGTACCATTGTGACATTGAAGGAGGGATTGTTGGAATCAAGGTCCAAAAATAGACCAAGTTGCTGATATAGTAAAGCTAGTCATTAGAATACTTTTCAAGCAAAATTGTGTGGTGTTTTGATTAAAGCAAGAACATCTCATGCATTCCAAAAGGGTTCGAAACCCACAAATAGGTGTGTCGAGAGTGAAGTCTTTTTACATGCTTTTTCATTTGGAGAAAAGAAAAGTGTTTTCTTTTTTCTTTTTCATTGATTTTTGCGATCATGAAGGCACTGTTTACGTGCAATAGCTTTTATGTTTTGAAGTAGCTTTTTCAGAGTGCTTTTAGAAGTGTACAAAAACTATATAAGAGAAGGCTTAGTCGACTGTTAGGCATCTTCTGAAGAACTCTCTCAAGTGCTCAATGCAAGGAGGAGATCTTGGAGGCTCTCTAGGAGAGAGTGTTCTCACACTCTTGGTGGAGGTGTGCTCTACACTTGGAGACATCTGGAGCAGTTCATGTAAGCTAACATACTGGAGTAACAAGTCTAAATCTATCCCCACTTGTTCAGACACTAGATTTTGATTTAGATAATCCGAATGTGGGTTTGCTCTAAAACAATTCTAAGCTGTTCGTACTCTCTACATTCTCTCTCTCTCTCTCTCTCTCTCTCTCTCTCTCTCTTCATACCACTTAAGCACACAATTTCTTGTATCTAGTTCCCATTTGTGTCTAGATTTAAATATTGTCAGTTTGTATCATGTTCACACATTATAATTGACATTGGAATATAGATAGTATAGGTGAGCATCATTGCTTACCGTTAGTACACTTGAAATGTTCCCTATTATTTTTTTATCTCACTCATCATCTTTTTTTAGTATTAAGGTGTGTATGTTAAGGTTCATGTGTTGGAAGATCTTGTAAACATGTGATTTATTGTTATTGAGGCCCACCTCACTTCCAACAAAAAACACATGTTTAATGAGAAAGGGAATCTGCTTGAACTTCGTGCTCTTCGTCTTTCATCCAAGTTTTGATCAGGGGTAAATTAAGTGATAAACTTAGTCGTATTTGAATGTGAGCTTACTTTTGATCATTTGCACGTAAGCTATGGAGCAAAAAGGAGGTGGATATTATATATCTCTCTCTCTCTCTCTCTCTCTCCTTTTGCACATTTCACCCTTTCGTGTCTCTGTTTCATGTAAATCATGATTTTATGGACTACGCACTTTCATCTCCTTCATGTCCTTGGGTTGTCATCCTCTTCAAATGTTTGCTGATGATCCTAATATGATAATGCAAAGGGTTGAATATTCTATTGCTTGTTTTTTGAATTGTTTAAATATTTTTTCCTTGGCTAGTGGGTCTCAAGTTAATCATACTAAAATTGATTTCAAATCTTTTAATAATGTGATTCTTGGTTGTGTTTGGGATAGGGATTGTGAGATCATCAAAGATGGGGTGATTTTCAGGTTAGGTGAGATTCCCATGGGTTTTCACGTCACCTTTAACTTAAAATGGGATTGGGTAATGAACAATTTCCGTGATGAAATCTTCAGATGGTATACTTGTGGAAGCTCACCTTGTCATACGGTGTTTGTGCCAAACAACCACATTCTCCCTTGTTTTACTTATTTCCCTACTTGCCAGATGCCATCAGAGGAAAACATGATTCAATTCATTGCCTTGGATAGAAGGTTTCTATGGGCTGAAAGCCCCCAGAACCACAAGTTACCCAAAGTTTCATGGGAGACTTAGTGCTTACCTAAAAAGAAAGGTGGATGGGTGATTATGTACCCTAGTAAAACGATTGAAAAACTTGCTGCCAAATGGATTTGTAGGGCAATGATTTCTAATGGTGCTCGGGCTTGCCTTCTTAAAAAAAGATCTTCATAATAATTTTCACCTTAAGAATTATATAGCTTGGAAAGATTCTTCTCTATGGGATATTGTCATCTCTCCGAATTTTTACTCCCTTGTTTGGAGACTTCTTTGTTGTAGGATGTGTCCATCTTGGATGACGATTAACAAGGTAAGTACGTTGAACCCTGAGCTTGTCAATAACCCTAACTTCTTTATATACGAATCTACTTGGTATAGCTGGCTATCTCTTTGCAAGAACATTAAATTTTCAGGAAAGGACATAAATGAAGAAAGCGAAACGTTTATGAACATGTTTTCGAACAACCTGTCCTGTTTCCATATACTGTCCTCCTTTAATTTGGTTGAATCGTTTTTCTTGAAATTGCTAAGAAGGCCTCTATTTCAAGAGTGTATTAAACGAGAGAAAATTCGTTGTTTGCCATTTCAAGCTAACCCTATAATCTCCCGATCTTTGTGTTATCTATCTCTTCCCTAGGCGATGTGAACTTTGAAAGAACAATTGTATAAGTGAATGGGCATAGCACTCATAGGTTCCCCATGTCCCACAAAGCATGGGTTACACAGTGTATCAACTAGTTACAACTAGTTTAGAGTGGCCAAAGCCATATATGTGTAACAGAGAGGTGGAACACAGGACCACTACCTCAGGAGGCTAGTGTCATACCAACCCACATAGGTGGCGTGGACAAGAGGTTGTGGACTTGACCACGTTGAGTTCGCAACGATTAATATTGACATGATTCAGTAATGTATTCAAGTTGGAGTCATCTACAAGTCTATTCAAGCACCTTTTTAATGAGGAACGGAAACTTTTTGAACCTCATTCCCTTGGTTTGTCACCCCTTTGACTTATTTTAGTGCCATCTTACTATATCTGATGATTTCAATTAGCATTCAAGGAAATAAGAGGTGAGCATTTGATCTACCTACATTTTCCGTCTCCATATCGTTGCATATTTCACATTGGCCACCATTTTTTTTTCAGGCTTTTCATTGTGATATCAAGATGTTTTTTCCAGGCATTGACAATGCATTCCATCGAAGAGGACTTCATCGAAGGGTCCATTTCAGGTAGAGCGCGACCTCAACTTTCAACCACGTACGACTTTCGTTTCAACCAAAATTCTCGTTCCGGTACATCAAGAAAACAAAACAATCATGCTCCTCAATTTCGAGGATCTTAGGCTGGGTTCAGATAGGGTGGCACACTTTTCTAGATTAGAATTGGGTGCCGCCGCCTTTTCTAGATTAGAATTGGGTGCCGCCGCCTTTAGTTCACACAGAACAGAAGGAGGAAGTGAAAACTTCAATATTCATGGGATGCTATTGGCTGGATGCTAATGAAATAATGAAATGTGGAATGGCGAACTGTGCTGCCGAGCTGTCTGAACCCAGCCTTATTGAACCCAGGCCGAAGAAGCCCGCTCGCGGCCGGGAGGAAACGTCGTGCCTCTCTCTCTTAAAATGAGAGCCCTTGGGCAGCCATTCCACGGCACGCACGCTGTGTCCCAAGTATCCGTTTCCTATTTTGTCACAGCCGTCGTAATATCTTCATTGACTGATCGCATACTGTTGAAAGCAGCGAACATACTGTCTGCTTCCATTCATTCTCTGTGCTTAGTTTTCTCTTCTCGTTACTGCCATCTCCGTCTCTCGGAAGAACTACGCATCGATTGGCTTTGCCTCTGTAATCACCGCTCGGCAGGCTTCTGCCATATTTCGCTCTTCGTTTACAAAGCCTTGATCGTACCTGCTTCCTCCATCTTCAGCAGACTGCACTTCAAAGACGAGCGCATTGCTTCTGCCCTTGTCGTCGCCATCTTCTCGTTTCTATCTATTTCATTCGTGTCTTCAAAAAGTACAAGCCATGACATACATCACGCTTGGCAAGCAGGAATCCGCGGTCGTGCTTCCCAAGGGAATTAAATCAGGCCTCAGCCATTTGACGTTGCTGAGACGAAAGGTCCTCCTCTTTCATAACAAGGATAGCAGAACGAAGGTAGTCAACAAGACGGGATCCAAAATCGTGATGCGCACCAAGTACAGAGACGTGTGGGAGGGACCATCTATTAATTTAGGACCAGGAGAATCGACTATGATGGTGGGCTCGAAGCTGATGGATCCGAATCAGCGTCTTGCGGTACTCTTGTCGGAGCAGGATGAGTCCTGCCTCAACGAGCGTCGTGCTCGCCTCCTCATCATCCCATCGCACATCATTGCATCCAACAGAGAGATCCAAATTGTTCGTTCCTCCTCTAAGAGGTATGGAGCCGTTCCCTCTGGATCTAAGTTTGTAACCGCATAGCATTGCCGCCCCTCCATCTGCCTCTGGAATCTCGACCATGTGTATATACTTCTCCTTCTTCTTCACTGTCTGCTTTATGATGATGATATGCATGTCCGACTTTGCGCGGTCAAATTAGCTACGGCCCTACATCCTTGAAAATGCTGTTCTTCATCTTTGTAAAGAGACATTCGTCGATCTTATATGAAGTGCCATCTGCCTCTGGAATCTTGCTGATGCGTATATACTTCTTCTTCTCCACTGTCTGCTTTATGACGATGATATGCACCTTCGACTTTGCACGGTCAAATTAGCTACAGCCCTACATCCTTGAATGCTGTTATTCATCTTTGTGAAGAGACATTCGTAGATCTTATATGAAGTGCCATCTCCCTCTGGAATCTCGACGATGCATATATACTTCTCCTTCTTCTCCACTATTTGCTTTATGACGATGATATGCACCTCCGACTTTGCGCGGTCAAATTAGCTATGGCCCTACATCCTTGAATGCTGTTCTTCATCTTTGTAAAGAGACATTCGTAGATCTTATATGAAGTGCCATCTGCCTCTGGAATCTCGACGATGCGTATATACTTCTCCTTCGTCTCCACTGTGTACTTTATGATGATGATATGCACCTCTGACTTTGCGCCATCAAATTAGCTACAGCGCTACATCCTTGAATGCTGTTCTTCATCTTCGTAAAGAGACATTCGTAGATCTTATATGAAGTGCCATCTGCCTCTGGAATCTCGATGATGCGTATATACTTCTCCTTCTTCTCCATTGTCTGCTTTATGACGATGATATGCACCTCCAACTTTGCACGGTCCAATTAGCTACGGCCCTACATCCTTGAATGTTGTTATTCATCTTTGTGAAGAGACATTCGTAGATCTTATATGAAGTGCCATGTGCCTCTAGAATCTTGACGATGTGTATATACTTCTCCTTCTTCTCCACTGTCTGCTTTGTGACAATGATATGCACCTCCGACTTTGCACGGTCAAATTAGTTACGGCCCTACATCCTTGAATGTTGTTCTTCATCTTTGTAAAGAGACATTCCTAGATCTTATATGAAGTGCTATCTGCCTTTGGAATCTCGGCGATGCGTATATACTTCTCCTTCTTCTCTACTGTCAGCTTTATGATGATGATATGCACCTCCGACTTTGCGTGGTCAAATTAACTACGGCCCTACATCCTTGAATGTTGTTCTTCATCTTTGTAAAGAGACATTCATAGATCTTACATGAAGTGCCATATACCTCTTGAATCTCGACGATGCATATATACTTCTCCTTCTTCTCCACTGTGTGCTTTATGACGATGATATGCACCTCCGACTTTGCACCGTCAAATTAGCTACCGCCCTACCTCCTTGAATATAGTTCTTCATCTTTGTAAAGAGACATTCATAGATCTTATATGAAGTGCCACCTACCTCTCGAATCTCAACGATGTGTATATACTTCTCCTTCTTCTTGAATGTCTGCTTTATGACGATGATATGCACCTCCGACTTTGCACCATCAAATTAGCTACGGTCCTTCATCCTTGAATCTTGTTCTTCATCTTTGTAAAGAGACATTCGTAGATCTTATATGAAGTGTCATCTACCTGTGGAATCTCGACGATGCATATATACTTCTCCTTCTTCTCTACTGTCTGCTTTATGATGATGATATGTACCTCCGACTTTGCGCAGTCAAATTAGCTACGGCCCTACATCCTTGAATGCTATTCTTCATCTTTGTAATGAGACATTCGTAGATCTTATATGAAGTGCCATCTACCTCTGGAATCTCGACGATGCATATATACTTCTCCTTCTTCTCCACTGTCTGCTTTATGACGATGATATGCACCCCCGACTTTGCATGCTTAAATTAGCTATGGCCCTACATCCTTGAATGTTGTTCTTCATCTTTGTAAAGAGACGTTCGTAGATCTTATATGAAGTGCCATCTTCATCTAGAATCTCCACGATGCGTATATACTTCTCCTTCTTCTCCACTGTCGGCTTTATGACAATGATATGCACCTCCAACTTTACGTGGTCAAATTAGCTACGGCCCTACATCCTTGAATGTTGTTCTTCGTCTTTGTAAAGACACATTCGTAGATCTTATATGAAGTGGCATCTGCCTCTCGAATCTCGACGATGTGTATATACTTCTCCTTCTTCTCCACTGTCTGCTTTATGACGATGATATGCACCTCCGACTTTGCACGGTCAAATTAGCTATGGCCCTACATCCTTGAATGTTGTTCTTCATCTTTGTAAAGCGACATTTGTAGATCTAATATGAAGTGCCATTTGCTTCTGGAATCTCAGCGATGTGTATATAGTTCTCCTTCTTCTCCACTGTCTTCTTTATGATGATGATGATATGCACCTCCGACTTTGCGCGGTCAAATTAGCTACGACCCTACATACTTGAATGTTGTTCCTCATCTTGTAAAGAGACATTCGTAGATCTTATATGAAGTGCCATCTGCCTCTAGAATCTCAACGATGCGTATATACTTCTCCTTCTTCTCCATTGTCTGCTTTATGACAATGATATGCACCTCTGACTTCGTGTGGTCAAATTAGCTACGGCCCTACATCCTTGAATGCTTTTCTTCATCTTTGTAAAGAGACCTTCATAGATCTTATATGAAGTGCCATCTACCTTTAGAATCTTGACGTTGTGTATATACTTCTCCTTTTTCTCCACTGTCTGTTTTATGATGATGATATGCACCTCTGACTTTGCACAATCAACTTAGCTATGGCCCTACCTCCTTGAATGTTGTTCTTCCTCTTTGTAAAGCGACATTCGTAGATCTTATATGAAGTGCCCTATAGCTTGCCATACTCCTCCCCTCCATTGGGGGATTTGGAGGGTCCCATGAGCACTAGCCCCATTCACTTGTAACTTTTCTTCTTTGTTCTAATTAAAGTCTGAGAGAATAGGCTAAGGCTGAACTTCCTTTTATTTAAAAAAAGTGTAATGTTCAAGCTCATAAATCATATTATTATCATTATTATTATTATTATTATTATTATTATTATTATTATTATTATTATTGTCATTATTAATATTATTATTGTTGTTATTATTATTTTTGTTGGTGTGGAAATCCATATCCAATCTCAATGTATATTATATTACATTCCTTTCTCATCCCTTTCTTAAGCGATCTCCTTACTATTTTACTCATCATTTTTTTATATTTCTAAATTAATTTTATATTAGACTTCATTCTTCTATCATCTATAGCCTCGTTAGTGTAAACTTTTAAAGATCAAAGTCAAGTATTCAACTCATTAATATATCATCCGTGCACATCGATTCTTTCATATACTATCAACTTTCTTTCCGTGCACATCTTTTTTTTTCATGTAAATCAATTTATTCCGTACACATCAATTCCTTCATATAATATAATTTATGATAGCGAAATGTTCGGAGCAAGTTAAGATTTTTGTTTCTATACGGAGGCCATTTTGAATTTATGTTTGTCAGGGCCTCTTATACCCTTCAAAGGCTTTCAATATGGTATTCAGTCCTCCCCATTAGTGCTACCAACGATACTCATAGGCTTGAAGTACATTAAAAATAATGAGGTTTTGGAGTTCTTAAAGAAACGGTTTATCTTCACCAATGTAAGAATGAAAGCCAAGCTCAGATCAAGCTACCTACATGAAATCGGATGAAATATGTTAAGATGTAAAACCAAATCCTCCTCCTTTGATTATTTCATTTCAATAGGTATCCTAGGAAGAACAAGCTTCACCCATAGATAAGATCAATGTCAATATATAAACATCAAAGAACAGAAACTACTAGCCATGGAGCACAAGAGTCTCATGGGCAAAGGGAAATTGAGATTGGCTATTTAAGGAATTTGAGTTAGTCCATACATAAACACACACAAACATAACCTTGCCTTTCGATTCATGAAACATCCATGCACAAACAACCTATTTGCTACCTTTCAAAAAGATATAAAAATATATGTGCACAAACTTGAGTGCATCTGATACATTTTTCAAGCAAGAAGGAAGTTTACATACAGAAAACAATCCTTTAAAAGGAGAAATGCACCAACATTCTTTCATTTCCATGTGGTGATATATAGATGCATGCTTGTGCTTAATGAGTGTTTTAATACACTTATTCTCTTTCATTTAGCTTTCATTAGTTTGCATCAATATTGTCAAAAACAAAGTTTGCTACCATACTTCAATGATAATAAAATGCATCCTACATGAAAGCATAGGGCAAAAACAAATATTAGAACCAATTATAAACTTGGAAAATACTTATCTCCCAATTAAGCTACGTTCGTGCATTGATCCTCAGGAAGATCCATTCTCCATCCTTTGGTCCATGAGAAAAACTACATACTCCTTGAAAACCATTGCTTCCTCTTGTCCTCTTCTTTGAAGAAATGAAGACTTCCTTGGATTTGCTTGTCTTAGCCCATCCTTTGCCATCGTATGACGTGTGGATTGTGCTTCACTTGAATTAGGCTTGAGATGAAGCAAAAAGCTAAAAAAGAAAAGCTTTTTAAAGTACAAATCGACGAAGAGCAATCAACTCCACTTGGCTTGGATCAGATATAGTAGAGAAGATGGGAACAAAAATGTGTGTGGTAAGCACTGTCAGAATGTTTTCGCATTTAAAGAACACTGTATGCCCATCAGTGTAGTGGTTGGGGTGCTTGAATCTCTAAATAGAGGTCATAGCAGAGATCAGAATTCTGCTCCAGAGAAACGTGGGAACTAGCAGTAATTAAATGATGCAAAAAAAGAAAGCAAACATCACACAGATTGGGCGTGGACATTTAGAAGATATGGTCCTAATATCAAGTTCTAAGATCGACTCCTGACGCAAGCATTGCATGCAAATATGCGCTATTCTTTCTATTGTGATTCCGATAGGAACTGCCTCAAGAATTATTGGAAAATTCTTTATGCTGGTTGAACAGGGCTGCCCGTGTGGCACACGTAAAGTAGTACTATGAAGAATGTTCTGAGCTCGAATTCTAGTGGCCATGCACGTCCCAACTTGCAAGAACTAGTCATTTGCGATTTCGAGGCAGAAAGTGTCTTTTGCGCTTGTCTGCAAAACCTCATCTGTTGAGATAGAACAATATAGATAAGTTTTATGGAGATGCACTTACATGTAGACAGTAGATGGAATGGATACGATATTTATCCTCTTCCTAGAGGTCAGGAGTTCTCGCGACGTGTGTAGCTAAGGCTGGTTCAGACCGCCCGACAGCACAAGTGCGCTGTACAAATGGCAGCAGGTCATTTGAAGAAACAAAAGGCAGGGTGTTCCGGCTCCACCACAGATTGAGACGGGCTTCCCCCCTCGGAACAACTATGTGCCGTTCTAATTGGTTATTCATCCTATTCAACAAATAATATCACAGGTAAACTTTGCTTTTGAGATAGTACCACCGCTTTATATGAACAATACACGGCGGAACTCCAATTAAACCAAGAAAACACTACTGCCCTATCTGAACACACCCTAAAATAACGTGTTGTTTTGCTACTCCATGTAGTAAATGACTTGAATGCCAAAGAGGAACACACATCGGGACGTAAAGATGTGTTCACGAACTAAATAAGCATGCACAAATCGCGAGTGATGAAGCATGAAGGTCACCATGGAACTTTGATGAGCATGATGAGCCTAGCAAGATCACCATGAAATCTTGCCTAGAGCTCCGATACCAATGCAAGAAACTAAGAATTATGACCACCATGTGCTAGAGAGATGACTGTTCTCCCAATTTTATGCCCCTTTATATAGCTACTTGAATCAACAAGGACTACAAATGTAACTAGAGTGCACAAGTGCATGTTCAATCTCCACTATTTCTTTAATATCTTCGAGTAGAGTCTACTAGTGGTTGAAGTGATCTTGACCACTGTTTTCCTACCTTCCACTAGAGTCCACTAGTGGTTGGTGTAGTCACCTCTCTAGTTAAGTCTCCTTAGACTCAAGTTAACTTGAGTTAGAAGGCTCTAG